>VDFB02267735.1:0-40371 GCA_007258455.2 Sequoia sempervirens
ATAGCATATTGTTCATGTTGTGACACCTTATCAGAGTTATCAAGGAGTATAACTTTTGGTATGGTTGACATATGGGAGCTTGTAGACCTCGCATGACATTCCCATTACCACTTTTCTTGGGGGCTCACCTCATGTATATTGGACTGCACTAGCCCTTGTGAGCATATTTTTCATGGTCATTAAGCATAACACAACTTGCTTGCTTGTGGAGCCATGTGTTTCATAAGTGATTTACATCCTTTTGAGTATAGTTGATGGATGTAGCATAATGCAACTTGCTAGTCCATCTTTCTATCCTCTTTGCATTAATTTTGAAATTGTGTGTTTATGTATCTTATCTTTTTTCTTCATATCTTACATTACCTTGTGTTTCCCTTTGTGATTATCTTGGTTTTCCATGGGGTTTTGATTTTGGGGGCTTGATCAGTGCCCTAATTGATCTTTTTCATTCTATCCCATTGAAAATTGTACACTTGGACCTCTCTTGATGTATATTTGTCTACTTTAGTGTGTGAGTTTGAGCATGGGGTCATACTCTCACTAAAGTGGGGGCTAAATGTAGTGTCAAAAAATGTACACCTTTAAATTTTAACACTATGTTTGGGTCCCTTAATTAAATTGGATTTAATTAATCCTCTAATTGGCCCAATTATGCATTTAAAATCCTAATTAATCTTTTTTTCCAAAAGTAAAACTTGAATTAAACAATTGCAAACATAAAATTAAACACTTGAAAACTGAGTCCTAGATTTAGGTCCTAAGACCCATTCATCCAAGGGTGAATGGGTCCCCTTTAGATTCAAGAACCCAATTTAATATGTGTTTTTTGTGGTATTTTAATGATCCCAATTCAAGTTGCAATTTCTGACTTTAGAATTTTAATTGTTAGGAAATTAGAAAATCACCTATAAATACAATTATTTATCAATTCAAAACATTTAGAAAAGAGGAAACATTCACATGAAAAAATATTATTGTCAAGAGCATTGAAAAGTAGATTTCTCAGTCATCTACAACAACATTCAAGATCCTATCATGATGTCAAAGTTATTTGCATCTATGCATTTTTTTGAAGACAACATTCTAATGTAGGTTTCAAGCATTCAAGCATCAAGATCAACATCAAATCAAGCCATTTCATGCAAGATCAAGACCTTGTTGAGATATGTTAGACTTCAGTCCTCTAAGGGTTTCCATTCAAGGGTTTGGTGAGTTACAAGAAACTAGTGTTCATTCATCATTCCTTCCATTTATGTTTCATTTCATTTGCAATAAATAAATTTTCCCTCTTTGTGTTTGCAGATCTTCAATCAAAAGTGCAATTTTTCAAAGTTGTCATCAAATTTGTCAAGACATGAAAACTCAGATCCCAAATTTATTTCTAACTTTCGGGTAGTGAAACCTGAGGCAAATAGAAGCTTGGATCCACCACCAAAGGAACTTGAAAGTTGAGAAGAAAATACCTACAAGGACACATTCACCCTAGGGTGAATTTTTCCCATTAGGAAACTTAGAAACAACTTTTAGTGGACGGTACACATCAACTTTCCCTTCTTAGATCTACCAAAATTTTGTTGTTTTTATTTTTTTATGCTTTAATTTGATGACTCAAGTTTCACAATGCATAATTAAGTTCATTTAATTTTTTAAAAAAATTTCTCCCCAAATTGTTGTTCAGGAAGATTTTACCTCACCCTCAATCATAAGGAAAACAAAAAGATCTCAATTAAGGTTTACTCACCTAAGGGTTGAAAGTCAATCTTACTTTGGGGATCTCTTTTTCTTATTGAAATAAGAAAGATAGGTACATTCCCCTATTTCCTTTTGGAAAACCTATTTTTTGGTATTTCACCTTGCAATTCTAAAGTTAAGTTTATGAAGATGACAATTCTTCTCAGTCCAAGTTTCAAATGATTTGGTTCACCACTATTGGTTTTGTAGATGAGAGTGTGTTGTCTATGTTTCAACAACTTGGTAGGTTTGTTTGTTGGTGTCTAATCGGTCTATGTCAACATAATTTAGATAAAAAAATACATAGGCTTTTTAATTCATGATGAAAGTTCTTTGGGATCTTTGGTTGCTCTACAAGTTCATACATACTTCTCTCCATCTCTACAATATGTCTATTGCGCCAGCATAAATTTATTTGGAATGAAAAAGGGAATGCACATAAATAAGGTTACATGCTATATCAATTTGTTGAAGGGCTCCATAAAGTGTTTCTTTATCTCTGTTGTACCACCTTCATCTAGAGTTGATGCTTTGACATTTTGCTTACTTTTTAGGCCAACTTGTCATGATGAGTTGTGTTGTCACATAAAACTTACCCTACTGAACAAGAGTTTAGTGCTCTAATGACACATTGGAAACAACCTCAAGGTTGAGGGACCTTGCGCAAATGAGGTTAAAACTATAGAGAAGGTCGGCTTCCTCTTCTAAACTACATACAAGTGTGTTGGTCTAACCCAATACATGAAAACCCTAGCACTTCCCTAATCTAATGAATCATAGAGGAAAAGGGATAGAAGGAGAACATGAAAATGAAAGGGAGGTGATGCAACAAGATAGAAATGTGTTCCTTCCTACTTATAAGTATTATAATACATCAATAAACAACTAAAACACACATTCAAACATAAAGGTAAATTGATTTTACACAAACACACAAGAAACAACAGTGATAATAGCTGAACTTTATTAATATAAACTCTTAGAAGCAATATTTACAATGGAAGAATGGAAGAATGTAGTGTCTACAATAGAAAAACCTTAGATAAGCTAGAGGAAAGAACCCCTAAAAATAATACAAGTGTTTCCTTTATAGTTCAGGAATAACTGAGATGAATAATACCTAACCCTAACCTAGCTAGGGTTACAAATCAAGCCAATGGTGTGACAGAAAGGAGCCCTCCATGAAAATCACAAGAAAAGTAAAATTCAAAATTTAAAGTCAAAAAGGGACAATGAATGAGCATGGGAACTCATACCTACTATGAAAATCATTCCAAGAAGAGCCTAGAGAGAGCAGAACCACCATGCTAGCCACCTTCCATGAATAGTTTTAGAAAAAATCCATGAAGATCCTTCATGAAATTCATGAATAGGTATGGGAATGGTCAAAGAGGATGATCAGTAGCAATGAATGGGCATGGAACCCACAAATCTTCCAAGAGAAATCATGGAAATGAATTAAAGACATCCTTGAAACCCTAAAATTCAAGCTCAACCATTGGGAGTAGTTCCAATTAATGGTGTTAGGTGAATAAAATTGTGCTAATTTGTGGATCATTGGGCCCGAAAAACACCCTTTGCAAGCATAAAAAATGGTTTGAAGCCCTAAATTTTTTTTAGCCAGGTGTCCATGATCAGACATTAGAGGTCAGGCATTAGGCCTTCAGTGTGCTCAATGCTTGCAAACTTCATGTGCACTAGCAATAAGCCATTAGAGTTTGGGAATTGGGTCATCAGAGGTTGGGCATTGAGCCTATAGGTTACCACGTACATAGAAGAAAGGAGGAGAAAGGAACCATGAAGAAGAAAGAAATGTTGGGGGTTGGGCGTAGGACCATTAGAGGTCAGAGTTCGGGAGGAAATATTACCTCAAAAATTTGGAGGTAAGGAGGAATCCATACCCCCGAAGCCTAAAAAAATGACAGTCACATTTTGGGAAAAAAGAGTGAAGGTGAGAAGGAGAAGGAAGAAATCAAAAGGCTTGAAGAAGACTGTAGAGGTCATACCTTAGAATATTGGAGGTTTGAGGTCGAATTGAAGTCTTACCTCTTACCTAAAGAAGGTAAGAGGTAAGAAGTAAGGGCAAAGGCCGATGAAGAAAGTCACAAAGGAAGAGGGAGGAGCAACCCTCAAAGCCTGAAAATTTGAAACTTAGAAATTTTTTGAGAAAAGCCAAGGTGAGGTTCAGTGGTTAGACATAAGGCCTAAGGCTTATCATAAGAGATTGATAGAAGGTAAGGGGGAAGAGAGAAGGTCAAAGATTGATGGAAGAAAAGGGAAGTAAGGGGAGAAGGAGAAAGCAAGCATGAAGGTAAGCAGGTAAGGGACAATTCAAAAACTTGAAATTTTGGACTTAGCCAAATTTGGAACACTTCAAGGGAAACACATGCAAGATGACCCATGGAAGATCACTCAGATCATATATCAGTGATGGGCCATCAAAGGGGGAACAAAATGAAAACATTTTGGTGATTTCTACAAGATGATTTCCTATTAATCATGGAGACTAGAGGCCTTATCAATCAATTGGGCATGGGTTCATGAGGGTATAACTTCAATAGATGGACCTTCTCAAAGCAAAACAAAACATGTGTAGCTACACTTGGAGTAAAGCATGGAAACTAAAGGCATACATTCCCTTAAGGAGAATGCAAGGTGTACAAAGCACTTCATGGAAAGAAAAACATTTACAAGATATAAATGAAAACTAAAAACTTATCAAAAATAAGGTTTTAGATGAATCCCATTGACTGGTATTTTAAGAACCTCACTATCCAACTTGGTAAGATTGAATGCATTGGCTTCCTTGCATTGGTGATGACGTATGGACCACTCCAAATGGAATCAAACTTAGAATGTCTTCCAACCTTGGCTCTATCAACACCCCATTCAACACTAGATCTCCCTCTTGGAACACTCTATGAACCAATTTTTTTTATCAAAATTCATTTTGACCTAAGCTTGATGTGCTTCTATGACTTGCATAGATTTGTTAGTTGTCTCTTCCAGCTCTAAGAGTTTAGCCATCCTTATTGTCATAGCATCATTTTTCTCTAACTCTAGCTGATGTGCCAACTCAAGAGAAGGAAACTCCAATGATAATGGCAACCTTACTTCCGTTCCATAAACCATCATGGAAGGAGAGTAACCAATCACTCATTTGGGAGTAATTCTATCAACCCAAAGGGTTTTCTTCAACTTACTATGCCAAACCTTTTGGTTATCTTCAATGGTCCTCTTGATAATTCTGATCATATTTTTGTTTGAAGACTTAGCCAAGCCATTACCTTGAGGATAGTAATTAGATGAGTTATTCAAGTAAATGCCATGCTTCATTTCCCAATCAAGGATCTAAGCACTAGTAAATGCCTTGGAATTATCAGAAATAATGGTGGAAGGAGTGCCAAATCATGTAACAATTCCATCAAGGAATTCTAAAATTGAACCATTAGTGGCATCCTTCAAATCAATTGCCTCTATCCACCTTGTAAAGTAATCTATGGTTGTTAAAATTTGTTTATGACCAACACTTGATGGTGGATTTATCATGCCAATAAAATCCAAACCCCACTGTGTAAATGGTTGATCAACTTTGATGGGGTGAAGAGGGAGGGTAGACAAACTTTTCTTTCTAAAAAAGAAAGCACATTTTTTATCTCTCACCCATTTGTGGGCATCATTGAACAAGGTTGGAAAATAATAACCAGCCCTCATGATCTTTGCAGTAGTAGTCCTTGCAGAAAAATGGCCACCTAAAGAGCCATCATGGAATTCATTTAGAAATTTTTTAACTTGATCTACCTCTATGCATCTTAATAGGACTCCAATGAAATCCTTTTTAAAGAGTATGCCATCCACTATGACATAGGGAATGGACTGTAATTTGAAATGTCTTCTTTTGGTCCTATCTAGACCCAAAGGATATATACCTTCCTCATTAAAAGGTAGTCATATCATGCACCCAACTACCTGTTGGAATCAAGGAACACTGAGAGGGGGGGTGAATCAGTGTTCCACAATTTTTAACTTTATTAATCTAATCTTCAAAGCACTTATAGCATTCAACCAAGAGAAAGATGCATGAACATAAAAAAAACAACCACAACACCATAACAAAAGGATTTTTTTACATGGAAACCTCGTTAAGGGAAAAACCATAGTGGAGGTCAATCCACAATAATATCTAAGTATACTCAAAAGGATGTTTACAAAAATGGGAATGTAGTTGCATTCAGACACACTGCCTAGAGCTCATTGCTCAAAACAAAGAGGCTTACTGCCTTACAAAAGTACTTGGATAACATCCAAAACATTTGAACTGAGAAAGTAGCATCTACAAATGCCTGATTATAGTTCTGGTTAAGCTCATCAAATGAATTCTAGAGCTTTTGTTTGATTTTTCTCTTCTACTCTACTTTACTTTAGCTCACATCACAAAATCCTTTTTACACAAGTGAAACTATGCATAATCGCTCTACAATCTCTCTAGCATTTGTAACACATCAACTCACTTCTTACACACACCAAAATGATATAATCAATCGCTTATATATATCTTCTACTAAGGATTTAATCGCTTCATGTTGGCTTCAATAAAACATAAAAATATTTACAAACCGTCAACTCAAATTATAATTAATTTTCAATATGTACCCACCAAATTCGGCCACAACATAGTGAGGAACCAAATCAAAATTCTTAAACATAGAAAAACTTAAACCATTACTCCTCGAATATCTGCAACACGCTTCATTCACCAAGTCGGCCTTCTTGCACTGATAAACAGATAATTAATCAACTAGATCTTCTGACTTGCACACAAATCGATACAAGGCACTGAGATTCATAGATAACATTGATCATATACAAAACAACCTTCCCTAAGATCCATAACTCAAAAAGATAACACAAAATTTGCATATGAATCAATGAACAAAAATTTGTCAGATGCTTTATTCTAGCTTGACTGTCTTCAATCTATCTACTGGTATGATAAAATGTTGACATGTGGATTGAATCACTAACAAGGGTTTCCATTAATTACAACACCAAAAAACATTTTTAGTGTCTCTTGCTAGCAATCTCCCCCTTTGGCATTGATGGCAACACTTAGTGAAAAATGACTAAATGTCAGATCAGTACCAACATGAATACACTACCAACTTCAAAACTTCAAAAAGATCTTCAATCACAGCTAGAAATTAAAAATCCCCCTTAGATAAATATAAATTCTTCACTATTCTACTCTCCCCCTTTGACATCAATGGCAAAGGTAGGAATCTGCATATGAAAGATCAAACAAAAACTTCAAACTGCATATGTACAAACTTGTCTCTACAACTTACACAAACTTGAAAATATCTACAAAATTGGTCTTCAATAGGTTCAAACTTGTGTCCCAACCCTTCATGAGACTCTCCAAGATAGTCATGTGACCACAAAATAGATAAGATTTCATCTCTATAGACTCAAGGTTCACTGAATCACTGACTGCCAAAGCTTCTTGTGCTTCCTTCAAGGAATTCAACATTGTTTCCATCTTTGAACTTATTAGGCCTCTAAGCTCACATGCTCTTTCCACAATTATATCATTATCATGCTTCAAACTCTTTATCTTTCCAAGTAGGCATATAACTTGACCTTCTTGCTTTCCAATAGAAACAGTTAAAGGATCAAAGGCATCAGAAATAGCAACTAACTATTTCTCATGCTCCTTAACCTTTTTATCATTATCCTCAATGAATTTAGACAAAGACAAACATGACTTATAGATATTTCATCCTTTAGATGGAGCACTTTGAACATTCTTCATATAGGTAGCTAATAATGATTTTTCATTACCAATCATGCACTTTAGCCTATTGAACCTTTTATCATCAAATTCCTTTTGTACCTTGACCTTAGTTGACTTCTCAAGGGACTCAAAATGAGTACTTACAAAATTAATAAGATTTTTCACCTCATCGAATGGAGAAATAGATGGATCCTTGACATGAGTAGGCATGATTCTCTCTACGATGTCAGATGCGAGACTCGCTATCTTCAATATGTGATTTTAACAATTCTTCCCTAGCCTTCACCTACACAAATGATGCAACTTTCAATTTCTAAATCAGAGACAAAGTAGACAAATTAATAGGAATTTTACCCAATTCAAGGTCAAACTCTTCCTGTTGCACTTCCAAAAATTTATTCACTTCCTTTGCAGTGTCTCTTGCTTCCACAGGAACTTCCTTTGCTTCAAGCTTCTTTTCTTCAATCATTGTTTCCTCAACTACCGATTCTTGATTGTCTTTATGAATCTCAACTTCTTCATCTGTCACAACTTTTTCTTCAACCGACACAACCTTAGGAGCTTCAGTCTCCATAAGTACTTCTATATCATGCACACCAAGATGAATCCGAGTGTCGTCAACTATATCTTCCTTTACTTTTTCATTTACCAAACCAGATAAAATATCTTCATCATGACCCATTTTAGAAACAACATCGATTATGTTCTTTAACAAAACTTCCTTTAGAATTATTTCAGTTTATTTTTCTACCTCTTCAGTCTAACCAATCATAAGCTTGTTTACTCTTGTTTTTCTCTTGAAATCCCTTTTAGCTTCATTCAAGATTGTCTTCATTTCCTCAATAGACATCACTAGACATAAATATGCAAGAATCCATTCTCTCATTTGCTCTTCTTCAGTTCTTGCACTTACTCTCCTCATTTCCAAAACTTCATACAATTCCTTAGGCAACTGAGACATGATATCAACAAGAGTCATATTGAAATTGTTCAAATACTTTATTGTAGCCTCCTCAAGAACTCTATAACCAACACTATCAAAGCTATCATATCATTCACATAGTGGCTTAAGATTACCATCCTTAATTATGTCTCTCTCAACTTCCTTTACAGACATACTTGGTTTTTTAGTTTTCACCTTCTTCTTTTCTTTCTCTTCTTCACTGAAGGGCCTATCCTTAGTGACTTTTGTTTCCTAGGTGCCCATATGCTTTATTTCCCTTACCTCTTCATTATATTTAGTCTCTTCATCTTTTGAGACAATAGCATAGACTCTTGTGCTCTTGTCCTTCTTCCTTTTATTGGATGCCTTGGCTTGAGATTTCACAAGAGTTTACTTCTTTGCAAGACTTGATAGGGGTGCAGAGCTCCTTGTGGATCTAGTTCAAGTAGAGGATGTTGCTAGGCTAGCATATTCAGTCTTAGTAGGCTCACTTGCTTCAACTTTCTCTCTCTTTCTTCTAGCTTCTCTCACAGCTTTTGTAGATACACCCATGCTCTCTACAAAGGCTTCAACTTCCTTCCTTACTCTCTAGACTATCATTGGCTTCTTCAAATGCTCATGCACTTGCATATGTTTTTCTGCGTAGGTTCCAAACTTCTCTTCAGTCAGATCCAACAATTTACTCAAAAAATATTGTGCATATAGTTCCAAGATGTTTTCCTCAACTTCATATCCCATTGGCATAATCTAGACTATTATAGGATCTGCAGCTTCCATAAAGCATTGATCAATTTCAACTATAAAACAAATTATGTCCTTATACTTATCCACAATATAAGTAGTAATTCTTTCTCTTGCTTGCATCTCACTCTGAAAACTCTTGAAATATCCCCAGATAATAGTTTTCCTTGTCTTACTATCACCAATGTTGTATAACATGTCTCTAATATGAACAACTACAAGCTTATCACCATGCCAATGCACTTTTCCAACTCCTGTAACTTCATTCATGAAATAAAAGAATAAACACAACAAAATATTTCCATACTTAAAGGAATTCTTCTTATCTTTCTTGATCTTACCAAGATTCTCCATAAGCTAACTTCGAAGTAACTCACACAGGTTATACTCTGCATTCTCCTTCACCATTTGATATGTTGCATAGATAGTTGTACAAGATACATAATTATCTCAACTAGAATGATAGATATTGTAACCAATGACCATAGATGCAAATTTGACATCCAATTCAATGATATCATCAAATTTCATAGCTCTTTTATCAAACACCAAATCGGTTGCATATGTAACTATCTGATTCTTCACGGACCTCAAGATCAACAACCCACTAGAGGAATTTAAGCCTATAACAACGCTTATGGCTTCTTTTGTAATCTTGAAGGGTTGACTCAACCACATAAATTCAGCATGAACTCAACTCAAAATATATCATACCCACTCGTTTTCTTTAAATAGGAGAAATTTTACAATCTGCGTGAATTTCTTCTCCTCTAGGGTTTTGAATTCAAGCATTACCTTGAAATTTTCTCCAACTATATGGATTGTATACAAATTCAACAACTATGAGCTTCCTAACTCCTCAATATTTGCATGAATGTATGCCCTAATGTCTTCAATATGCAAGATGTCATGTGGAACAAATGAAAATGCACCTAGGGGCTTAGCCTCAATAGATTTGAAAGGATGCCAATTGAATTTCAGATGGGTTCTATCCTTGATATCAACTACCAATGGAGTAGACATTTTCACAAATTCACAAGTTTTCTCAATAAATACCTTTTCGTCAGATCAGGGTTTGATTGTTGAATCACCTTCACACTTGAATCTTCACCAAGTTTTTCCAACGTTCACTTCACAACTCTCCAAACTTCTTCTTCTCAAGGTGTAAAGTGACAAATGAGGGATACAAATGACCTTTTATCATTCACACACCTAAATTTTTGTCGCAATAAATACTTTTTCCATAACTCATCTAGATAACCTATTTCCATAGTCTATGAAGGATAACTCTTCTGTGGACCTTCAATTCTACATAAATACTCTCTCCAACTATTTCAATAGCATCTGTAGATCATCAATGCAATCAATGCACTCATCTATATCTCGATACCAACTATCAGTAGGGGGTTTGAAGAATTTTCTTGAGAACTCCCCCTAGGTGAGAGGCCTAAAACTAATTCCTAAAGGAATTACCAAATCTAGGATCTGGTGTGGAATCATTTCCTGCAACAAAGGGACTCTTTTTCACCCATATCTTCTTCATTTTCTTCCTAATCTCATCTGTAGTAACCTTTCCTTTCCCCTTTTCATTCTTCTACATGTTTTTCTCTTGATTTACCAGACCCTTTCTGTTTCTACAAAATCTAGCAATGTGACCAGATTTGTTGCAATTATAGAACACCACATTTCTTTGTTTAGATTAGTTGTTCCATTGGTTTTCTCTTGATTTTCACTAGTTAGCAATATGGCCAAATCTATTGCATGTATAACATCTTACATCTCTATAAAGGTTGTTCATCATATTTCTACATTCAATTGACTTATGACCATACTTATTGCAATTGAAACACTGACTAGAAAATGATGGACCACTTGAATTCATTCTACTTCTACATTGAGTAGTCAGATGACCAAATTTATTGCAAACAAAATAGTAACCATTGAATCTTTGAGCATTAGGTTGTCTTACTAGATACCTTCTATCTTTGTTCATCTGATTTTCTTGCCTGAATCTCCTTTGTCTAGATCTGGAACTTTCTCCTTCCTCATATCTAAGACCTCGCTTGTCACCTTCAATCCTCTGACTTTTAATCAGTTCATCAAGCTTGGTTAAGCTAATCTTGAACTTCTCCTTGAATTCATTTGCAATAGCAAGTTCATCTATGAGATCGAAAATCTACTTTTCAAGATCTTCTTCATTATTTTTGGATTGTTCCAATTCAAGCTCCAACTGATTGAATCCATTAGTGATTCAATTGCATTCTTCATATTTCTCCTTCAAGGACTAAGCAAGCTTCTCTTCATTCTTCTTTTTGTCTTCAATCTCCTTTGTCATCCTCATCATAATAGATTCCATCTCATGTTTCAGAATAACATTATCTCTAGTAAGCTTTTCACATTATTTTGTCTTTTCCTTCAAGGCTTGATTCAGTTGTTCATCTTCAATGCTTTTACTCTCTTTCAGCTTGACCTGATCATAGAGTTCTCTTCTCTTCTCCCTGGACTTATTGATTTTATCTTTCAATGACTCAATGAATTTCTCGGCATTCATGAGGTTTTCCTACAATTCTAGAACTTTAGATTTTGATTGATCAAGATCATCTAGAGCCACCAAAAGTTGTTGAGACTGCCTGAATCCATTGACACAATTTCTTGAATCTTCCCCAAGATGTTAGACTTCTTTTGAGGAACTAGGCTCTGATACCAATTGTTGGAATCAAGGAACACTGAGAGGGGGGGTGAATTAGTGTTCCGTAATTTTTAACTTTATTAATCTGATCTTCAAAGCACTTATAACATTCAACCAAGAGAAAGATGCATGAACATAAAACAAACAACCACAACACCATAACAAAAGGATTTTTTTACATGGAAACCTTGTTAGGGAAAAAACCACCATGGAGGTCAATCCACAATATTATCGAAGTATACTAAAAAGGATGTTTACAAAAATGGGAATGCACTTGCATTCAGGCACACTACATAGAGCTCACTGCTCAAAATAAAAAGGCTTACTACCTTACAAAAGTACTTGGATAACATCCAAAAGATTTGAACTGAGAAAGTGGCATCTACAAATGGTTGATTACAGTTTTGGTTAAACTCATCAAATGAATTCTGGACCTTCTGTCTGATTCTACTCTTCTTCTTTGTTCTAATTTAACTTGCATCACAAAATCCTTATTACACAAGTGAAACTATGCATAATCGCTCTACAATATCTCTGGCATTTTTAACACATCAACTCAATTTTTACACACACCAAAATGATATAATCGATCTCTTATATATATCTGCTACTAAGGATTTAATTGTTTTATGTCGACTTCAATAAAACATAAAAAGATTAGAAAACTGTCGACTCAAATAATAATTAATTTTCAAAGCACACCCACCAAAGTTGGCCACAACATAGTGAGGACCAAAATCTAAATGCTCGAACACAAAAACACTTAAATAGTTACTCCTCAAATATATCCAACATGCTTCATTCACCAAGTTAGCCTTCTTGCGTGGATAAATAAAAAATTAATCAACCAGATCTTCTAACTTGCACACATATTGATACGAGGCACTAGGATTCATAGATAATGTTAATAATATACCAAACAACCTTCCCTAAAATCCATAACTCAAAAATATAACATAAAATTTGCATATGAATCGATGAAAAAAAATATTTCAGATGCTCTATTCTAGCTTGACTATCTTCAATTTGTCTGTCAGTATGATCAAATGTTGATGTGCAGATCGAATTACTGACAAGGGTTGCCATCAATGAAAACACTAGAGCACATTTGTAGTGTCTCTTGCCAACACTACCTTGTATGTTGGCATTTGGTTCTTGTTGTTCTTGTAGCACAAGGGTAGCCTCTATAGGAGTCTCAAAAGTTGAGACAAGCTACTCACATAACCCTTTTCCTCTTACTAGCTTGGTGATTTTGATGTCAACTTCATACTCCATGACCTTGGTGATCCATCCAACCCTTTTTTCATTGATATCCCTACTCAATAGGAACTCCTTAATGCTAACATGGGGCACCATTATTTGTATCTTATTACTAGACAACATATGTCTAAATTTTTTCAATGCTATAACAATAGCAAGAGTTTTCTTTTCAACATAGCTATACTTGAGTTCATAATAATTGATCCCTTCACATAGAAAGTAATGGGATTCTCCATATTCTCTTTATTTAGCTGGGTTAGTACAACTGATATACTTTCTTCACCTCCAAAGGTACAAAGAATGAAATCCTTGTCATAGTTAAGATTGACAAGGGTGGCAGCTTGATCAATTTCTTGTTTGATAGCTTCAAATCTATCTCTACCTTCCTTGGTCCATTTCAAAATGATATTTTTCTTGAGCATAGAAGTAAGAGGCTTTACCAAAGTAGTAAGATTTGGAATGAACCTCCTCACAAAGTTAATTGTGCGTAAGAAACTCTGTAATCCTTTCTTGTTGCTGGGAAGTGGGATGGACAAGATGGATTTTACTCTTGCAGGATCAATGGCCAAGCCATCCTTTGAAACAATGTGACCAAGAATATTTCCCTGACAAGTGGCAAAGACACATTTATTTGGCTTTAGAGAAAATACCATATTCCCTAGATTTTTGAAATACTTGTTCAAGGTGACTAAAATGGTCACTTTCATGCTTTGAAAACACTATGATATCATCCAAATAGACCAAAACAAACTATCTAAACACACCTTGAAATTCCATATCTATGGCTCTCGAAAAAGTGGCACTTGTGTCGGTTAGAACAAAATGAATTTTACAATAAGCATGGGTGCCCCACTTTGTAGTAAACATTGTCTTATGCTAATGAAATTCTTGAACTAGAATTTGGTTATAGCCTGAGTAACCATCCAAGAAAGAAAACCTGTCTGACACATTGAATCTTTATAAAATATGCTCTATTGAGGGAAGGGGATAATGATCCTTTAGGGAGGCTCTATTTAGATCCCTAAAATCTACACAAAGTCCTATTTTCCCATTCTTTTTTTTGATGGGAACAAGATTTTCAACCCATGAAGAATGCTTGATAGAAAAAATGATTCTAGCCTCAATCAATTTGGCCAACTCTTTTATCATTAAAGGCTCAATCTTAGGTTTTATAGGCCTTTGTTTTTTCCTTACGATTTTGGTATCTAGATCTAATTCAATAGTATGTTGGAAAAGTCTTGGTTCAAAACCATTTAGGTCTTATAAGTCCAAGAAACTACATTATTGTATCTATTGCAAAGATCTATGAAAACATCATGTTCAACAGTAGAGCACACCTTTCCCAATTTTAGAGACTTGGCCTCTAAAATTTCTATTGGCTTGAAGTCTCCCTTCTTTGAAGCTAATTTCATCTTTTTTTGCTATAACTGATCATTAGGGTTGAAAATACCTTCAAGGGTGATAAAACTATTTGGTAGCTTCTTGCCACTTAGCTACACAATCTGATCACCATATTGATTTTGTAACTTGGACATATTTCTTTTAGAAAATTCTACCTCATCTTATAGAAAATTCACTATCTGTTGGTCACTAACAAAGACTTTCCAATGATATTGATTATCCAAAATAGTAGGCATCACCACAAGTCTGATATGTTGCTCCTTTTTACTAGAAATATGTGTGGTATGTCAAACTAAGCACCAACTGCTGCAAGTCTATCATTTTGTTTATTTTGATCTCTTAGAATTTTTTGGATGTTAAAACCTTCAAAGTTCTCAATTAAATCCAAAAACCTATGCTTGTAAGATTTTAGCAGATTATTCTTGGTTGGGGTTTGAGTTTAGACTTGATGAACAACTAATTCACTATCATCAAAAACCTGTAACAATTTGATATTTCTTTTTTGTGCAAGTTGGAGACCTTGGATGAGTGATTCATACTCAACCACATTGTTAGTGCAACTAAATTGAATCCTGAAAGAAAAATAATACTTTTCATTTCTTGTAGAGACTAGCATAACACCAACACCATTTATGTTCCTAGAACCATCAAAAAACATTGTACATAGTCCCCCCACATCCTCTTATGCTTTTTATGATATTGAGAATAGAAGCATTCTCCTCATGAATGCAATAAGTGCCAAGTCTAGTCTCCTCTAATTCAACAACAACAAATGGATCAAAATGTAAAGTATTGCACCATTCATCCAACAAACAATCAAGCACTTCCTCTAAAGGATTTTCAAGCTCATGACTAGAACATCCCTCTTTTTTATCATGCAATATAAGGTTCATGTTTATTGGACTAGGAGTGTAAGGATATATATGATGCTTTGCTATAGGCTCAGATTTGATGGTTTCTTTAGTGCCATATCTAGTTCTAAATAGCATGTGAGACCAATTATTAGATAAGTACCCACCTACCTTAGTTGTTAAATACCTAGACAAACAAATGGAAAAATGAGCACGAAGGTCTATGACTGAAATTTCTTGCAACACATCACAGCCAAGACATGCATGCAAGGACAATTTTAAGCTTTTAATTACCCCCACGGTATTATCAGTAGTGCCATCTAATTATAAAACTTGTCTAACCACTGGTTCATACTTGATGCCAAGCATGTCAGCAATCAACTTAGGAATGATTGAACTACTTGCACTTGAGTCTATCATAAAATTATGCATTGTATGATTCTCAATAATTAAAGAAAGATAGATTGGAGGTGGCTTACTGATTTTGCTTGAATTTCCTTCTTCTTTGTGGGATTGCACTAGGCTAATTGGTGGAGTAGGCTGTTCTTTTTCTTGCATATCCCCCATTTGTTTATGTTCCTTCAAATCTTGTTGTAGTAAATCCCTTTGTGATGGGATAGATAGATCCTCCCAAATAGTAAAATTCAGATTGGATTTCTTCATTTTCTCTACTATGTTGAATGTAAGTTGACTAGCTTTAGAAGGAACCTTTGGAATAAGGTCAACTCTTGTTGCTTGTATGATCTTAGACTGCTCCAACACTTTTTTAGGCCTATTAATAGGTAGATTTGATTGTGGAACCTCTATTGTTCTACTTGTTGGTCTACCATTTACAACATTTTGAGATGGTTGGGAAGATGATGGCTTCCCAACCATGGAAGATGCAACACCCTCCATTGCTCTTTTCTTTGATCTTGTATTATGTGTTATTGTATCAATATCCACTTGATTTACACCACATAAATATTTTTGACCCAAAATGAAAAATGAAGAGTCACCTCGTGCATGATTTTGATTATTAGTAGTTGTTTGGTTCATGCCAATTTCTTGCTCCAATGTAGAGGTCTCACTTTGAGATACCAAAATTAGCACAAACTTGCCATTTTGAAAAGCATTTTGATTATGAGCTTGCTCAGAAGGGTAACACCAATCCTGCTCTTGGGCTAGATTATTTCCACCAGATTTCTAAAACCTTTGAAGTGTTGGCAATAGGTGTATGCATACTATTCATGGGATTAGTATTATTCCATTGATTTTGTCCTTGATAAGGATGCCTATTTTGTTGATAACCCTAATTTTTGAGGCTAATAAGGCCTATTGTTTTGAGCTTGCTACCTATCCAATGCTATTAGCTTGTTGTTCATATTTCAGAGCAAGGTTACCCAATCTTCTGGAAGAGTAGCATAAGTAGAAGGTTGGTTTGTGGGAATCATTGGAGTAGTAGCCACTGAGATAGGAGCCAATATGGGCTATGGAGGAAGCTCTAGAAATAAAGGCATTTGTAGTCTAGGAGATATCTTCACAACTTGCACTAAACAATTTTCTACCCTTATAGAAGGATCATATGCTCCAAGTAAAGTGAAACCACCCATTAATTCAATCATAATAGCTATGTCACTATTAAGTTCCCTCAAGAAATACAAAAAGCATGCTCGAGTGAAGGCCTGATTGTGGTAGGAGTTCTATCCCAAGTCCTTTGAAATTTATAATTGAAGTCACTCATGAATTCATGAGTTGATCTTTTGATTATTTTCAATAGTTCTACTAGGGATAGATGGTCACTCTTGTCTTCAAATTTTTTTCATAACTTCTCAACCAACTCATCCCAATTGTGAATGGTGCTAGGTGGAAGACCTTTATACCACTATAATGCTTTTCCTTTCAAGGAAGTGACAAGCAACCTAGCGACCACATTTTCTTCTATTATATCATGTGCCAAGCATATGTTTGCCACATCTATGATATGTTCTAATGGAGTAGTAGATGTTTCACCAGTAAAAATGAGGAATAATTTTGAGGGAATTGAATACTATATCATCCTTTTGAGCTAAAATTAAGGGGTTGCCACTAGTAAAAGACAAAAAAGGTTGATTTATAGGTACAACCATATGGAATAAATTTCTATTTGTATGGATAGTAGGTGTTCTAGCTTGAAATAATCTACCATAGGTGGTGTAGATAGGGCTCTAAGAGAAGGAATCGTGCTTCTATTTCCTCTTATGGGTGACAAAGATAATCTATTTCTTCTTCTAGAAGTAGAAAATGATAGCTAGATGTATTGGAAGTTAACTTTAGAAGATGCTCTTGTTTTGATTCTTGGCATGAATGTGCAGGTATGATATTAAACCAAGAGTTTTAGGTAGCAGCAAGGTCACCAATTTGTATGTAGAGTCCTCCTTTGACAACAGAGTCGCTAGGTACTTGTTTGAGAGCCTCTTCAAGGCTCAAATGTTGAGATAAGCACCACTCTCTCAACCAAATGAAATGAAATTTCTTTCTTGTCCCACTAGGCATGTTGGAAATTGTTGTCACATAAAACTACACCTTATTGAACAAGAGTTTAGTGTTCTAATGACACAATGGAAACAACCTTGAGGTTGAGTCTCTAGAGAAGGTCAGTTTCCTCTTATAAACTAAGTGCAAGTGTGTTGGTCTAACCCAACACATGAAAACCCTATCACTACCCTAATCTAACAAATCACATAGGAAAAAGGATAGAAGGAGAACATGAAAATGAAAGGGACATGATGCTCTAAGATAGAAACATGTTTCTTCCTACTTCTAAACAACATAATACATCAATAAACAACTAAAATACACATTCAAACATGAAGGTAAATAGATTTTACACAAACATGCAAGAAATAACAATTATAATAGCTAAAATTTATTAATATAAAATCTTAGAAGCAATCTTTACAATGGTAGAATGCAAGAATGCACTTTCTGCAATAGAAAAACCCTAGAGAAGCTAAAGGAAATAACCCCTAAAAAATATAAAAGTGTTTCCTTTATAGTTCATACATAACTAAGATGAACAATAACTAACCCTAACCCAGCCAGGGTTAAAATTCAAACCAATGGTGTGAAAGAAAGGAGCCCTCCGTGAAAATCATTCACAGGGCACAAATCAAAATGTATTAAAGTCAACAAGGGACAATGAATGAGTATGTTCACCCATACCTACTATGAAAATAATGCCAAGAAGAGCCTAGAGAGAGTAGAACCAACATTCCATCCATCTGCCATAAAGATTTGTAGAAAAAAGTTGTGAAGATCCTTCAAGAAATCCCATGAAATAGGTATGGGAATGGTCAGAGAAGATGAGCAGTAGCATTGAATGGCATGGCACCCAAAAATATCCTAGGAGAAGTCATGGAAATGTATTAAAGACATCCTCAAAACTCTAAAATTCAAGCTCGTCCGCTAGGAGTAGTTGCACATTAATGGCATTTGGTGAAGAAAATTGTGCCAATTCATAGATCATTGGGGCATCAAGCCTGAAAACACCCTTTGAAAGCATAAAAAATTGATCTAAAGCCCTAAAAATGTGTTATCCAGGCATCGACGGTTAGGTATCAAATGTCAAGCATCAAGCCTTCAACGTGCTTAATGCTTGAAACTTGCATGCACACTCACGATGAGCCATCAAAGGTCAGACATCGAGCCTATAGCTTACCATGTACATAGAACAAAGGAGAAGCAAGGAACCATAAAGAAGAAAGAAACATCAGGGGTCAAACCTTAGACCATCAGAGGTCGAAGCTCGAGAGGAAGGCTTACCTCCAAAATTTGAAGGAAAGGTGCAAGCCATACCATTGAAGCTTGAAAAACATGACACTTAGTCAAATTTTCGGAAAAAAGAGTGAAGGTGAGAAGGAGAAGGAAGAAAGTGAAAGAATTGAAGAAGAATTCAGAGGTTAGACCTCGAACCATCAAAGGTCAAAGGTCAGAATGAAGCCTTACCTCTTACCTAAAGAATGTAAGAGGTAAGAGGTAAGAGGTAAGGGTGAAGGGTGAAGGGCGAAGGATGATGAAGAAATTGTGCAAGGGCACCTTGGGTAAATTTTGTCAATCAAAGTTGTTTATGAGTAGGCTTTAGGGTGTTGAGTCATTATGCATTAAATAAGGTCATGTTGACCATTTTATGTTGGAATGAGTCATGTTTGAGTCTTATTAGGTGTTTCGAATGTCTAATTTGCTAATATTGCAAAATAATGCAAAGTTGTCATTTTGTGCAAAAAGATGTAAACTTGCAAAAAAGTTGTAAAAGGAAGATTTTTGGGAGACCAACGGTCAGATCATTCAAAATTTAGTTTTAGGTGTTGTGTCAATTATTTTTGGAGGGAAAAAGCATATGTATGATGGAAATCATCGAGGTAAGGCTGGCTTGAAGATTGGAAGGAAGAAAATCAATAAAAATCTCTACTTTTCTTTTTGTTATTTCTATGTTTTCTCTTTACTACTAGCCAGTGTACGGTCTATACATTTGATTCTTGTTCTAAAAGATTTCAAAACTTGTTGAATCTATGTTTTAGGCATCATCAAGAGGTGGTTTGATTGAATTCTATTGAAATTTGTGGTTTTTATAATCAAATTTATGAGAACAATTGTGGATACCTTGTTTTAAGGGTTTTGTGGTTTTAAATATGAAAATTGTCCCATTCCACCTACCGTGAACACTATACCTCAGTGGAATGGGTAGAATCATTTACGTTTAGGTGATTTCATAGTTTTTGTGAGCAGGGGTGGTCAAAAGAAGCGTTGGGCATGATGCCCTAGAAGAGAAAAAGAGTGATTTCTTGTGAAATTGGGAGGTTTTAGTATAGAAATGCATGAAATTGGTTGGGGCTGAAATTTTTGTTGATTGTTTGAGCATTGGAAGGTATATTAGGTCCTGTTTGTAGTGGTGGAAAGGTTAGTAGAGGCTTGGAAGTCAGTTTTCCAATAAAACCTTAGGAAAAGTGCTAAAAAGGAGAGTTTTTGGTTTAGGTACCTTGGAAAGCATGTCTCTTTAAAAAAATTGTAAAATATTTGGTTTGGTAACCTGTAGAATGCTGCCCAAGTGAATTCAAAGGTTGGGAAAAATATTGGTGATGGTTTTCTTTGGAAAAGAGACCTAATTTGAGGTCTAGGTCACTGTTGGAACCCTGATTTGATGAAGTTGTTTCAAAACAACTTGTTGAAGTTTTGTGATATGTTGTAGTGTACCTTGATGGGTCTTTGAAGAGGTACTAGTCCTAATCTAAGGGGACTTTCTCTAAAAGATATACCTGATTGAGTCAAGTAGGACTACTACAAGGAATAGTGTGGGTTTGATGTGAAAAAGAGAAGTTGAGATTTTGTGACTTGGAAAGTTGTTGATTTTGATTGAGATTGTATTTTTTGGTGTGTATAACTCCCATTATTGACATCAATTGGTATCAACGTGAAGGTACTAGATCTTTGTGGACGAAGATTGAAGTTTTCATAAAGAAGAGTAGAAGGTGAAAAGAAAAAGTTGTTAAGATGCCTCCAAAAGGAAAGAATGTGGCAAGAGAGATGAATGATTTAAAGAAAAAGTATGTGAGAGAGATCAGAGAATTGAAGGAAAGGTTGGAAGCCTTGGAAACAAACAAAAGAAGAGAATAAGTTGAAAGTGATTTAGATGTAGATGAAGAATTAGATCTAGACAATCAGAGAATGGAAAAATTGTTAAGGGAAGTCAAGAGTGACAAGCATAAGGTAAAGATTGATGTTCAAAAGTTTGGTGGGAACTTGAATGAAGAAGAGTTATTAAATTGTATAGCATCTTTGGAAAAATACTTCGAGTATGAAGACATTCCTGAAGAATAGAGTGTCAAGATTTCCAAGACAAAACTAAAAGGTCATGCACTTTTGTGGTGGGACTATGAGTAGTCGGAGAGAAGAAAGAGATGAAAATCCAATATTGTATCATGGGAAAAGATGGTAGCTAGGATGAAAGGTAAATTTATCCCTTCTAATTATTCTATTTAGATGTTTAGGAAGTTATAAACTTTAAGAAAAAAAGAAATGGATGTAAAAGAATACACTCAAGAATTCTATAAGTATGAGATTTAACCATAATGAGAATGAGGATGAGAAGATTGCTAGGTACATGGGTGGTTTGAGATTGAATATTCAAAATTAATTGGCTTTGAAAAATCCAAGGAGTGTAGAAAAATGTTATCAAATGGAACTAAAGGCTGAGGAAAAAGTAAAAAGAATACAAGAAAAACTAGTTAGAGGAAGAGGTGGCACTTCAAGGGGTAGAGGATCCTTCTCTTCTTCAAGAAAAAAAAAGAGAATCAAGAAGAGGCACATAAAAGAGAAGAACCAACTATAGATTTCAGAGGTGGCTTTAGAGGAACAAGAGGTAGATTGGAAGGTGGAAGGAGTTCAAACCAATTCAAATTGGTAGGTTCTTCAATTGCAATGAATTTGGTCATCCATCCTACAAGTGCCCTGAGAAGTTTGGTTCAACATCAAGTGGTGGAGAAAGGAAAAGTGAAAGAAGAGCTCAAATTGTCTAAGAAGATGAAGTTGAGAATTAAAATTCCAATAGTTGTGCTCCAAAAGTTGGTGAAAGTTTGATGATGAAGAGAAAAATCTTGAAGACATCCAAGGAGAAGGAGATGATTCAAAGAATAGCATTATTTAGGACAACTTGCAGATGCAAAAATAAGGTATGTAAGGTGATAGTAGATTCAGGATGCACTAAAAGCATGGTGTCTAGTGAAATGGTGGACAAATTGAAATTGGAAAGAGTGCCTAGGGAAAAGCATTACAAACTGTCTTGGGTAAGTGATAATCAGGCCATTGTGGTAAGTGAACAAGATTTAGTTGAGTTCCAAATTGGTAGATATAGAGACAAGGTTGTTTGTGATATTTTTCCTATGATTTGTTGCCATGTGTTACTTGGAAGGCCCTGGTAGTTTGATAGGTCAGCAATTTATGATGGAAGACAAAATACCTATACTATTGAGAAAGATGGGAATAGTTTCACATTAACTCCATTAATTGAAGAAGCAAAGGAACAAGGTAAGATCATCATGATTGGAAGGAAAGAGTTTGTGAGTATTGAGGAAGATAATAGTATGGGGTTGCTAGCCATTTCAAGGCTTGATAGTGTTGGGATAGTAGATAGAAGAAATAAAGACAACATGCAGTTAGCTGTTATGAAGGATGCTTCCATGTGGAAGACAAGAGCAAATGGATTAGTGTCTTAGTCTAATACAGTGAAGTATGAGGGTGAAATGCTTGTGGAAAAGTAAGAAATGTGTGGAGGAATTATGGTTGGGACAGTCATGTGTCATGTGACAATAAAGGAAGTGAAGAGGAAGTTGAATGTTGTTAAACAGAGGCTTATGGTATTGATAGGATAATGGTTTTGAGGACAAAGGTTCCTAAGTTTGCTGGTGAAGATGTTTGTAGGTCTGACATAGAAAAAGATGAAGTGAAGAGGAGTATTTGATAGAGGTATAAGTATGAAGAAAAATTTAAAGAGAGGGAAGTTGATAAGGGTTTGTGTATAGATGTGAAAGTGAGTATGACATCAGGGTTTGGTGATGAAAAATTTAAGGGACACCGCACAGATCAGTGTCTAAGTTTGGAGAATGTTTCAAGTGATGACAAGGACAAGGATGTCAAATAAAATGTGAACCAAAGGAAAGGTGAACCTAATGGAAGAATGCAAGAAGGTTAGAAGCATGGAGTGATCAAAGGAGGACAAGTTGCAACATTATTTCTAAGAGACTTGGAAAAATTTCAAGTTGAGGTGTATGGTGCAGGGGCACCTTTGGGTAAATTTTGTCAATCAAAGTTGTTTATGAGTAGGCTTTAGGGTGTTGAGTCATTATGCATTAAATAAGGTCATGTTGACCATTTTATGTTGGAATGAGTCATTTTTTAGTCTTATTAGGTGTTTAGAAGGTATAAGTTGCTAATATTGAAAAATAATGCAAAGTTGTCATTTTGTGCAAAAAGATGTAAACTTGCAAAAAAGTTATAAAAGGTAGATTTTTGGGAGACCAATAGTCAGATCATTCAAAATTCAGTTTTAGGCATTGTGTTAGTTTTTTTTGGAGGGAAAAAGCATATATATGATGGAAAGCATCAAGGTAAGGTTGGCTTGAAGATTGGAAGGAAGAAAATCAATAAAAATCTCTACTTTTTTTTTCTATTATTTATGTGTTTTCTCTTTACTACTAGCCAGTGTACAGTCTGTACAGTTGATTCTTGTTCTAAAAGCTTTCAAAACTTGTTGAATCTTTGTGTTTTCCATCATCAAGAGGTGGTTTTTTTGAATTCTATTGAATTTTGTGGTTTTTATAATCAAATTTCTAAGAATAGTTGTGGATACCCTATTTTAAGGGTTTTATGGTTTTAAATATGAAAATTGTCCCATTCCACCTATTGTAAACATTGTACCTTAGTGGAATGGGTAGAATCATTTAGGTTTATGTGTGCTCATGTTTTGTGTGTGCAGGGGTGGTCAAAAGAAGTGTTGGGCATGATGCCCTAGAAGAGAAAAAAGTGATTTCTTGTGAATTTGGGAGGTTTTAGTATGGAAATGCATGCAATTAGTTGGAGCAGCAATTTTTTTTTATTGTTTGAGCATTTTCATGTATATTAGGACCTATTTTTAGTGGTGGCAAGGTTAGTGGAGGCTTGGAAGTCAATTTTCTAATAAAACCCTAGGAAAAGTGCTAAACAGGATGGTTTCTGGTTTAGGCACCTTAGAAAACATGTCTCTTTAAAAAAATTGTGAAATATTTGGTTTGGTAACCTGTAGAATTCTGCCCAAGTGAATTTAGAGGTTGGGAAAAAGATTGGTGATGATTTTCTTTGGAAAAGAGACCTAATTTGAGGTCTAGGTCAGTGTTGGAACCCTGATTTGATGAAGTTATTTCAAAAAAACCTATTGAAGTTTTGTGATATGTTGTAGTATGCACTGATGGGTCTTTGAAAAGGTATTGGTCCTGATCTGAAGAGACTTTCATATACTTGATTAGGTCAAGTAGGACTACTACAAGGAATAATGTGGGTTTGATGTGATAAAGAGAAGTTAAGAATTTGTGACTTAGAAAGTTGTTGATTTTGGTTGAGATTGTGTTGTTTGGTGTTTAGACCTTCCCTGATTAACATCAAGAAAGGTGAAAAGGAAGAGGAAAGGGAAGAGGGAAGAGGGATGATCGACCCCTAAAGCTTGAAAATTTGACACTTAGACAAATTTTGAGAAAAGCCAATGTGAGCTTCAATGGTTAGAGGTAAGGCCTGAAGCTTACCTTATGAGATCAACAGAAGGCAACGAGGAAGAGAAAAGACCAAAGACCAGTAGAAGAAAAGGGAAGGAATGGGAGAAGGAGAAATAAAGCATGAAGTTAAGCAGGTAAGGGATAGTCCGAAAACCCAAAATTTGGGACTTAGCCAAATTTGGAACACGTCAAGGGAAACACATGCAAGATGATCCATGGAAGATCACTTAGATTGGATATCAATGATGGGTCATAAAAGGTGGCATGAAATGACAAAAATTTAATTCCACCAAGTGTTTAGATGTGTGCACTAGTTCTGAAAATATGTTTCATGAAGGATAGGTCTTTGATATCTCTCAACTTGGACCACATAATATTTCTTTCTATGAAAAATGTGTTAAAAGCTGACCTCATTGTAAATATTATATGTCCTATATTTTCATGTTTTTAGTTGACTTGGATAACATTTTTGATGGATGTGGATGATATAAACATAAGATAAACATTTTTGAGAAGGGATGCAAGTGTATTGTGAATGTTTTGAGTAGACAATGTGCAAATAAATTGTAGCGGATCTCTTGATCATGAAATGTGCCAAAGATCAATTTTGATAAGATCATGAGTGAATGTGAAGAATACAAAGAATAATTTGAGCCTGTAAATGAGTAAGCTTGTTGAAGGCAGTGAGTTGTGAGCAACATAGCTTATTAAATCAATTGTATGTACTAAAGGTAGTGAGCTAGAGGTAACTGATGTATTAAAATAATCTAGTTGTTTGTTGAGGTAGTGAACTACCTTTGGTTAAAGACCATATATAACTATTGTAAAAGTTATATTTGTGTGGTTGGATTTGGATAGTAGATCCAAGCAACTTGCTCATTGTGGTTTTCTCTTGTAGGGTTTTTCATGTAAATCTGGTGTTGTCATAACCCCTTTCTTTAGAAAATTTGTAAAACTATTTTAATTATTTTTATGTAGCAAGGTTTGAGAGAAATTATTTACTAAAAGAATTAATGAGTAAATAAATTAAATCTATAATGAAATATTCATACCATATCAATTTATATTATTAAGATTTGTTAAATTTAAAGGGAATAATAAATATTTAAAAATCATTTACTTATAGATGCAAATATTATTTAAATGAAAAAGTTATATTCAATTTTATTTTAAAAACGCATGGTTAGAGAAGAAATAAGTTTAGAATTTATAAGTAAATTAAACATAATAAATAAATTAAAAATTTATAAGTATATTAAATAAAATAAATAAATATTGAGATAATATAAATAAAAAATATTAAGGTATACAAATTTATTTAAATACAATATAAAATATTTATACCTCACCAACTTATATTATTGTTAAAGAATACACGAATATTTTAAATTATTTTAATTGATGATACATATACTATTTTGATGCAAATGCTATTTTAATTACGTTGATGGATGTAACCCTAAATGGTAGCATGGTGCTTATAGGAGGTTAGCACAATCTGTCACAAAAAAAAAAACACAAAAACAAACACATTTTAGAAACAAACAATTTTTTAAATTAGAAAAAAAAAAAACAATAGCGCATTTTTAATAAGTAATAATAATATAATAATATAATACTACTTAAGGAAAACACAAAAAACAAACACATTTTAGAAAAAAAATAAAAAATTATTTTAATATATACATTTTTAAATATATAATAATAATATAATATAATACTACTTAGCCAAAAAAAATATAATACCATATTAATAATAATATAATATATGATAATAATAATATAATAATCTAGTATAATATGATAATAATAATAATATAATATATGACAATAATAATATAATAATAAGATATATATCGATGTATTTAATATAGATTATATTTGAGATATATATACTAGTTTTATTATTTTGTACATAATATTCGAGGAAAATGGGTAAGATTATGACACTTGGCTAATTATTTTATGGGAGTTACATGTCATATTCCATGACAAAGAATAATGCTATTCTTGAGAGATTCTATGAGAAAGGCGGGAGTTACAAATTTTATTTTATGACAAGAATATTGATAATCATAGCATATAATAATTACAACATAGAGTTACAAATTTTATTTATGAAATATTTTCAAGCATAAAATAATGGGGTTATTTTAAGAAAAAATCTTGTAATAATAGTTATTACTTTTCATTTTCTTTTATTACTTTTAAAATTTTCAATTACCCCTCTAATTTTTATAAATTGAGGATGCTTCTATGCATTCAGGAAGAGGATTTTGGAAGATTTCTTTTACAGGTTGGATTTTAAAAGATTCATGTTTTTTAAATAGATTTTTGTAAAGGAGTGTGGTTCAACAAACAAAAGGAGTGAAATTTTCTTTTCCAAGTAAGCCTTCTTTTCTTTTGAAGAAAATCCATTTAGATAATATTTAGATAGATTAATGATAATATATGATGAAGAGGAGAGTTTTGATGGCTGAGTTTGATTTATTTATTTGAGACTAACAACACACACTTTGGTGATTGGTTTGGTTTGTCCATTTTGTGAATATTTTGATTTTAAAATTATTAGAAATCTTTCTAAAATAAATAAATGTTACTTATTTTGATTTTTTTAGGAATGCAATTGTTATTTTTTTATTAAAGAAAATTTCACGAAAATCAACTAACTATTTTATAGTGATTTGCATTCACACTATTAAAATATTAAAATAAAATAAAAATTGTATTATTCTTTCTATTAATATCTTTGTTATCTATATTTTTTAGTATTATATGATATAATTTAATTATTATATGCTCTCCTTTTCATTAATAATTTTTTTTCATCATGTATATTTTTATATTAATTTATATATAGTTTCTAAAAAAAAATTATAGCCTATGATATATAGGTATATAAGATAACCTATATTATTTTAGGTCTTTATTATATATAATATACAACCTATTTTAATATAGATAATATTAATTTATATAAATAACCTATATTAAGGTAGAATATATATATATATTATTTCTATTTATATCTTATATTATTGAAGGTAACATTTTGTAGGTAAATAAGTTAATCTACATTGTGTAGGTAATATATTCATTTATATTAATATATATTATAGGTTATATATGATGAGGGCCACATCGCCCAAAATCCATTGAAATTACAACAGATACCAACACAGAAGATGCGAGATAGAAAAATGATTCACTTTAAATTATTTTTAGAAAATGAAATTACAGAGTCAAAGCTTACATGCTACAGCCTCATGGGCTTGAGTCATTACAACAAAATCAACTTTGAAAAGAAAATATACTATTCGGAGCCATAATTTGCACTATTAGGGCCACCTTCTACAACCCCCACTTATCACTTTATTTTCCCCAATAACTGCCCTAGAATATTCTAGAAAGTTCAAATTTATCCTTTTTGTTTTGGCATCAAAAGTCTCGCCATTTGATTTCTGGTCTAGGAAGAAATTTTTATGAAATTCACTTTTTAGAGGACCAACTTCACGAGGCCATAACTTTTGATCTAGGTGTCTGATTTTCTATTATTGCATATTGTTCGAAAGCTCTCGATGAGCTCTACAACACATGAATTGATAATAGGTTTGTTTGACCACTTTGTGAGCTATTTCAGGGCCTTTAAAGTTTTATATCTGAATTTGAAGCTGCATTGGAGAAATTTCTTGGGATGAAAACTTAAATTTCTCCCAAACCATGTAGGGTATTGAGGTGATTCTTTCATGACCAGATTTTTTTTCAGTTATACTCCTTGGGGTAGATTTCTAGGTCTATATGAGCCCATTTAGGCCGACTTACTAAAAATAGTAAGTGCCTATTTTTTGCTATTTTTGACATCTGGTTGTCTTAAACCCTTAAGTGCCATCATGGGACTCAAAACAACTAAAGAAAATAAAGAAATTTTTCTTTTGGGTGATGCAAGATTGCCCTACACCGTTGGATGCTCTTGCATTAGACACCTAGGGTAATTTGAAAAGTGACCCTATCACTTCTTAGGAGTTAGAGGGAAACCAAGATAGTTAACCTTAGCCTCAGAAAACCATGATGAATCTTCAATAGGTCTTTCCTCTCCATTTCACCAAGCACTCTGTATATTTCATGTTTCTTGTGCTTCTACCCACATGGTTATCCAAGATTTCTTCTATCTCTTCCTTCTCTGAAGTAGGTGTTGGAATTTTCCACTGTTCTTTTATCAGCCCCTTCTCTATACCACCTTCATGATACTCTATCAAATTAGCAATGTTGAACACATGAAAAATGTTTATTCCACTAGGCAACTCTATCTCATAAGCATTTCCTAAATCATGCTTCTTTAGGATCTTGCATGGTCCAAACTTCTTCATCTTTAACTTGTTGTATGTACCAACTAGAAACCTTTCCTTTCATAAATGAACCATGACTTCATCTCCTACCTGAAACTCCTTATACCTTCTTTTCTAATCTTCCTGAGCCTTATATTGTGATTTAATCTTATTGATATGTTTCTTCACTTCTTCATGTAAATTCTTCAAGTGCTCAGTAAAATCTTCAGCCTCAGCACTACTCTTTTCCCCCTTGTCCATTTTCCTTAGTTTAGAAGCAGTCCTTGGACTAGTCCCATACACAATCTAGAATGGTGATTTACCAATGCTCCTATTGACATAATTATTATAAGAAATTTTTTCCTATGGTATAATCATATCCCATCCATTAGGCTTATCTCCTACTAAGCATCTTAGCAGGTTACCCATACTCCTATTCAACACCTCTGTTTGTCCATCAGTTTGTGGATGGTGTGAAGAACTGAACTTCAAATTTGTCTTCAACTTCTTCCATAATGTCCTCCAGAAATAACCAACAAATTTGGTATCTTTGTTTGAAACTATACTGTTTGGTAGACCATGTAGTCTCACCACCTCTCTGAAAAACAACTTTGTAACATGAACAACATCACTAGTCTTATGACATGGAATGAAATGTGCCATCTTTGAAAATCTATCCACTACCACAAATATTGAATCATGCCCTCTCTATGTCCTTGACAATCCAAGAACATAATCCATGCTAATATCCTCCCATGGCCTCTTAGGTACAGGTAATGGCTAATATAATCCAGTATTGTGACTTGTTCCTTTCGCCATCTGACATACTTTGCAACTTTGTACAAAATTCTTCACTTCTTGTTGTAACTGTGGCCAATAATAATTCTCACTAACAAGAGCAATGGTCTTATCTCTACCAAAATTTCCATCCATTCCTCCACTATGCTTCTCCTTGATTAGATTCTCTCTCATAGAACTCCTTAGAATGCACTATTGGCTTCCTGTAAACAACATCCCATCTTTGATTAAGAAATCCAACAATCTCGACCTATCCAATGTAATAGGTTCTAAACAAGCCTTCCAAGCTTTTGCAAAGTCTGGATCTTCTAGATAAAACTCTTGAGTTCATTGAGGGCAACAACCTCTATATTCATTTCTATCAACAAGTTTTTCCTTCTATTCAAGGCATCTACAACTTTATTTGACCTTCCACTCCTATGCTTCAAAACAAAAGTATAACTTTACAAAAACTCAACCCATTTTAAGTTCCATTGATTCAACTTTCCTTGACTATTGAGATACTGCAAAGCTTGGTGATCAGTATATAAAACAAATTCTTTTGGCAACAAATAATGTCTCCATTTCTTCAAATCTTGAATTATAGCATAAAACTCTTGTCATAGACAAAATATTTCTTCTTAGCATCATTTAACTTCTCACTAAAATAGGGAATAGGCTTACCTTCTTGACTCAAAACAACTCCTATAGATGCCACTAGAATCACAATCTACTTGAAAGACCTTATTGAAATTTAAAAGTTCCAAAATAGGTTGCTCTGTAACTTTCTTCTTCAACATGCCAAAATTTTTTGCTGCTCTTGTAGTCCACTTAAACTCTTTTCTATCCCCTCTCATTGCTTCAGTTAGAGGTGCACAAATACTACTAAAAATCTTAATAAAATTTCTATAAAAACTTGCTAGACCATGAAATGATCTTACCTCTATAACACTCCTCGGGGTAGGCCATTCAATGATAGCTCTCACCTTCTCTGCATCCATTTTAATACCTCTATTGAGAAAAAAAATCCTAGATACACTAACTCCCTTTTTACAAAACTACATTTCTTCAAATTAATCATCTTCTTCTCCCTTACCTTCTCAAAAAATTTCTAGATATGCATTAGGTACTCCTCCAATGTCTTACTAAAAATTAGAATATCATCCAAATAAACAATAACAAATTTTCCTAAAAGTTTTCTTAATACCTCATTCATAAGCCACATAAATGTGCTCAGTGCATTGGTTAGCCCAAAAGGCATGACTAACCACTTGTACAAGCCCTCCTTGGTTTTAAGGGATATATTCCATTCATCTCCTTCTCTAATATGGATTTGGTGATATCCACTCTTCAAATCTATCTTTGTGAAGTACTCAGCTCCACTCAAAAAATCCATAATGTCATCCATTCTTTGAAAAGGAAATCTATACTTGATGGTGATCTTGTTGATGGCTCTAGAATATGTACACATCTACCATTCCCCATCCATCTTTGGTGCTAGTAATGTAGGTACTATGCATGGACTCAAACTCTCTCTAATCAATCCCTTCTGCAACAACTCTTGCACTTGTCTATTCAACTCTTCACTCTTTGCTAGAGTCATACGATGAGTTGCCTTATTTGGAAAATTGGCTCCAGGAATCAAGTCCATCTGATAACTAATCTTTCTCACTGGAGGAAAACCTTCAAGTATGTTATCATAAATAATAGCTTGAAACTCATTCAACAAATCTAAAACCTCTACAGGTACCTCTACAGGTACCTTAGTAGTATCTTCTTTATCAATTCTAGGGATCAATTCAAAACAAATATGCTCATGCCTCATACCTTCTAGGAAATTTCTTCCATCAAACAAACAAATTCTTGCATTACTACATACCTTTTCCTTTGCCTCTTTCAAGGGCTTCAACTTATGATGAACCCCATCCATTTTCAAAGAATAGGTGTTGGTATATCCATCATGTACTGCTCGCCGATCAAACTACCATGGTATGCCTAACAAAAAATGACAAACATCCATAGGAATAATATCACACAATACCTCATCATGGTAATTTCCAATCTTGAACTTTAACAGACATTGTTCATTTACCAAGGCTTTATGGTCCTTCTGCAACCAAGCAATCTGGTATGGGCTCAGATGCCTTCTTCTCTCCAACCAAAACTTACTAACCATTTCTTCTAAAATAAGGTTAGTAGTACTACCTCCATCAATAATAACATTGCAAACATTACCTTCACACTTACATATGGTGTAAATTTTTTTTTCCTTTGAGTTGGTTCCTTCTCCTCATTGAACAAGGTTCTTCTAGTAACAAGCACCTCTTCTCTTTCTACATCCTTAGAATGGGAAGACTTAACATCTTCATCTACATGTGAAACTCGTGCATTACCCTCATGTCTTCTATTTGTATTTCCTTGATGTTGAGGACACTCATAGCCTCTATGTCCTTCTTCTCCACATTGGAAATAGGTTGCACAAAATCCTCCTCTTCTCGGTCCTCATCTAGATATTCCCCTTCCTCTTTGGTCTCCATTATTCTAATCATGAGGACAATAGGTGGTATCTCCTTTCTGGTTCTAGCTGGTACTGAATCCTTCACCCTTCTTTTGATCTTCATTTAGACCTCCATATGACTGCCTACTAGTATTTCCTCCACAACCTCCTCTTCATTGTTTGTTCTCAAACCTCTTATTCAATTGTTCTTCAACCTTTAAAGAAAATTGATAAGCATCCTCAATGGTGGTCATTCTTACCAGTGCCAATTCTTCCTATATGCTTAGCTTCAACCCATTAATATAAAAAATATATTCTTTATTCACCTCAGAATGTCCTATCTGAATCAAGACCTTGTAAAATTCCTCTGTGTATTCTTTCACTGTCCTTGTCCCTTGCCTCAAGCTCTGCATCTTCTTGAGCATCTCCAATTCATAATCAACTGAAATAAATTGTTTCTTCAATTTTGACACCATTTTGTCCCATCTGGAAATTTTATCTTTCCCTTGTGTTCCTCTTTCTAACTGGACCTCTTTCCACCATATACTGGAGTGACCTTTCAATTTTGTCTTTGCAAACCTCACTCTGTGAGGATCTTCAATCTCCTCAAACTCAAAAAACTCCTCCATGTCATTGATCCTATCAATAAATTCTTTAGGATTCAGATTTCCACTAAAAGTTGAAACCTCCATTTTAGGTCTCTTCCAAATGCTTGAGATCACTCACAACAATCTTCTTTCTCCAAGATCCATTGGATCCTACTCTTCCTCTTCCATTTCCCCTTTTGTTTCATCTTCACTGTCATCTTTGTCTTGTTGCAAGGTTTCTAATTTCCTTCTAAGGGATTTGATTTCATCTCTAAGTGGATCTCTTCCTCCACCACCTCGGCCTCTACCTCTGTCATATTGGGCAAGTCTTGGAGGGATCTTGAACTCAACCTAGACTCACAGGTCCTGCTACAACTACCTCATGTTTAGTGCTGTATTACAGGCTCAAGAACTCTTGCTCTAATACCACTTGATGAGGTCATAAATCACAAAAATAGATACCAACATAGAAGATGCAAGATAGAAAAATGACTCACTTTCATTTATTTTTAGAAAATGAAATTACAGATTCAAAGCTTACATGCTAAAGCCTCATGGGCTTGATTCATTACAACAAAATCAACTCTGAAAAGAAAAACTACTATTTGAAACCACAATCTACACTATTGGGGCAACCTTCTACAACCCCCACTTAACCCTTTTTATTTTCCACAATAACTGCCCTAGAATGTTCTAGAAAGTTCAAATTTCCCCCTTTTATTTTCACTCCAAAAGTCCCACCGTTTGATTTCTAGCTTTGGAAGACATTTTTATGAAATTCACTTTTTAGAGGACCAACTTTGTGGAGCAATAACTTTTGATCTAGGTGTCTAATTTTCTATTATTGCATATCGTTGGAAAGCGCTCGACGAGCTCTACAACACTTAAATTGTCCGTAGTTCAGTTCAATCACTTTTTGAGTTACTTCGGGGCCTCTAAAGTTTTATATCTGAATTTGAAGTTGCATTAGAGAAATTTTTCAAGACGAAAATTTTAATTTCTCCCAAACCATGTAGGGTATTGAGGTGATTCTTTTGCGACCAAAAATGTTTTCAAGTTATGTTATTTCGGGTAAATTTTTAGGTTGATACGAGCTCGTTTAGGCCAACTTACTAAAAGTAGTAAGTGCCTGTTTTTTGCTATTTTTGACGCTTGACTGTCTTACACCCTTAAGTGCCATCATGGGACTCAAAAACTAAAGAAAATAAAGAAAACATTTTTAAGTGATGCAAGATTTCCCTCTCAATAATTTTATTGATGCCCACATCAATATATATATATATATATATATATATATATATATATATATATATATATATATATATATATATATATATATATATATATATATATATATATTATAATCTATTGTATTTTAACCATCTATTTTTTTATGTTAATTGAGTCATTTATTTAATTTTCTAATTTATATTTATATATAATCTCATATTTTTTCTTTTTTCTTTGGCTAATTTTTTTTTTTTTTAAAGTTTTAGTATATTTTCCTTTATATCTTCATTTCTTTTAATAATTTGGGTAATTCTTCCTCAATCATTTTGTTATATAATTCATCTTTATGAGTTATTTATTCACTATTTGAGACATTTAACCTTTAACCTTTTTTGAACCATTTATTTATGTTATATCATATTATTATATTATTCATTCTTATGTTATGTCTTCAACATTTTTTGCTTATTTTCAATTTTACTTCATTTTTCAATCTCCCTCCTCCCCACCCTCTCCCACCATTTAACTCTTCTTAAGATTATTTCTACAATCATATTATTCATTATCCTCTTCCTATGATGAATCATTGAGTTAGGGTTAGGGTAAGGTCATTAAAGTCATTTATTCATTATTTGAGACATTTACTTTTAACCTTTTTTTATCCATTTATTTGTGTTATATCATATTACTATATTATTCATTCTTCTATTATGTCTTCATCATGTTTCGCCTATTTTCACTTTTACTTCATTTTTCGATCTCCTCCATCCCTACCATCTCCCACCACTTAACTTTTCTTAAGGTCATTTCTACAATCATATTCTTCATTATCCTCTTCCTACGATGAATCATTTAGTGTAGTTTGAAACGTCAATTCAAAATAGCATACATAGTTTAATCTAGAAGTGTTTACTCTATCATTCATGGACTTTGAAAAAATCATACCATCTATAATCATCAATTCATTAATATACATATATACCAAATTAAAAATGAACGAATTGTAATAAATAATTTTAATATATAACAATTTTATATTAACAATAATTTTTAGTATATATTATATTTATTTTATTTATAAAATTTATTTAATATATAATAATTTGTAATATAAAATTTATTAAATATGTTATTTGTTTAAAAGTTAGTGATAAAAATTAGGTTTATAGTTATGGATAGTGTTACAATCATAGTTAGGGTTAGAGATAGATCTAGGATTAAGATAATGGTTTAAAATGTATTGTTAAAGTTAGAGTTAGGAATAGGGTCAGGGTTAGGGTTAAGAATAGAAATAGAGTTAGGGTATGAATTAGGGTTAGTATTAGGTCATTAAAATAACTAATCAACAATACTAAAATACTATAATTAACAAAACTTACATTTAATTTTTATCAAATCTAGAAAAAAAATTGCAATACTATTAAGGCAAGTACTAACCACTATGTGACACTTGTTTCATTTAAAATCTATTTGAGAGAAATTTTATCTCTAGACTATACATTTTCCAGTGGAAAAGTGAAATAATATAATTTGATGTACTAGTAATAGATAAATTTATTAAGTTGCATGCAAAAGTATAAATTTTTGAATATTTGTTATGGTTTATATTATTCTTAAATGTACTTAGGAATGGATAAGGAATTTCATAAATGAGTATAGTAAATTAATTAATATTAATATATTTTCAAGGAGAATTCATAATAGGAGTAAATAATATCAATTTATTTTCTAAGGTAGTTATATATATATATATATATTTAAAATAAATTAGTTGAATCTATATTACAAAAGTAGATTTTAAGAGATATAGTCCAATTTATCAAATACAATTGAAATTAGTCATTAATAGTTATATTTATACTAAAAAAGTAATCTTGATGTACATTAACAAAATAATAGATATTGATGTTATGCTACAACTTAATTTAATTCAAGTGAAGGAATGACGCAATATATGATCATTACTTGGAATAAATTTGTATTAAAAACAATCAAGTTACTCAAATTTAAAATGGATAAATAATCTTCAAAGTATTTTTTTTAGAGCTAAATAAGAATAGTTGAATTTATTAATAAAAAATAATTTAATTTTAAGTTTTACAAATTAGTTTAATCTTTATTGATCAAAAGTAACTAGTAAATAATTAGTAACTTCAATTAGATTAATTTATTTCTTCCAACATAAGCTGTCTTTAAGTAATTAGAATTAGATTAATTTGTTTTCTAATGGCAAGGTGAAATTATAAAGTTTGATGTACTAGTAATAGATAAATTTATTAGGTTGCATGCAAAAGTATAATTTTTCAAATATTTGGTATGGTTTATATTATTCTTAAAAGTAGTTAAGAATAGATAAGGAATTTTGTAAACGAGTCTATTAAAGTTAATTGCAATGGTAATTAATATTAGTTAAAATTAATTTTTAAAGTATTTAGCATTAGTTTATTTTCAAAGATAATTAGTGTTGGACTCAAGGAACACTGAGAGGGGGGGGGGGTGAATCAGTGTTCAACAATATTTAAATTTCATTTCAGATCTTAAACCATTTACAACATTTCAATAGAAGTAAAAATGCAAGCACAAGAAGGAAACAATCAAAACACCATAACACCAAGATTTTTATGTGGAAAACCTATTAGGGGAAAAACCACGATGGAGGTTAATCCACAATTTATACTCTGTTAAAAGTATGAAGAAAAAGGGAATGCACATGCATTCAGGCACACTATCTAGAGCTCACTGCTCAAAATAAGGAAGGATCACTGCCTTACAAAATGTTTAGATTACAACAAAGAGTTGAACTAAGAAAGTAGCATTTGTAAATTCCTGGTATCAATTTCGGTGAAGCTCATAGATCAGATTCTAGACCTTCTATCTGATTTTGCAGTTCGCTCTGCTCTACCTTAATTCGCTTCACAAAAATCCTCTTCTGCACAAGAAAAATTCGCTCAATTGATCTTCTGATATTAACACACACATCTTCTCTACTCTTCACACCCATACATACATCAAGATGAATTACCCAAACTCACATATATATCCACTAGTAAGAATTCAATCGCTATATGTTGGCTTCAACATAATAAAGATATTTCTCAATAGTCAGCTCAATCCTCATTAAATATTTGATGCATACCCACATAAGTCAGTCAATCCATAGCTAGGAACCAAAACAAAATATACGAAATTAGAAATAATTAAAAAATTACTCCTTATACATCTGTGACATGCTACATTCACCAAGTCAGCCACCATGAGAAAATAAACAGAAAATCATTTTGTCGGATCTCCTAACTTAACCAATGATTCATGCAGCAACACAAAACTTAATAATAAGATAAAATAGATACTTAAAATATTTCCCTGAGATCCACAACTCAAAATGATAATCTGGTGAAGCATACAAATCAACATACTAATCAGATACCCTATTCTTCATTCTCACTTCTGGTAAAAATTTGTTCTTCACTCTGCTTGCTGGTAGGAACAATTTTTTATCTACATAATAGAATAATGACTTAGGTTTCCATCAATGAAAAAACTAGAAGCCATATGCCAACAATCTCCCATTTTGGTATTGATGGCAACACTTAGTGAAAAATGACTAAGTGTCAAAAATATGATTACACTGCCAGATTTCAAATTTTCAAAATTTCAAAACATGGCTCCCCTTTACAGTGATAAGGAATTTTTCATTGCTCTCCCTCCCCCTTTGAAATCAATGTAAAACATACTGCACTCTCTCTCCCTTTCAAAAAAATTGACCAAAATTTGAAGAATTACAATTGCTACTTGAGTTAGAAAATTATCTTGTACTTATCTTTCATTTTCGGAAGAAATATCCTCCAAGCTTCTACTATAATCCCAATGATTATGATCATGTTGTTCTTTGATCTTTGGTTGATAATCTGGATGAGGGAATCCAGAATTGTGATTGCCTCTTCTAATTTCTCTCCTTTCTTTAGAACCTCAATTAACTACTCCAATCTGCATTTGGTTAAATCCTTCACCTTCCAAAAGGCATCCACAAGGTTGTTTCTGGTGAACAAAAATTTTGTATTCTCATAATGCAACGCTTGAATCCTTTTCTTGACAACACCATCCTGATCCTGAAACATGTTATAATCCTGACCAATTTTGTTTAGCTCAAATTCAATCTGCTCTAGCTTATCTTTGTATCTCCCAACTGCATGAGGCCAATGAAGAATATAGTTGTAGATGTTATTAGCTGAATTTATGCTTTGCCTCAACACATTCATTTTCCTTTTTAGTCTAGTGAGAGATAGTCTGAACTGCTCCTTTAGATGTAGAATTATTTCTTCCTCTTTTCTATCCTGAGATAGAGACCGCGACATCCTTATTTCACTCAATAATATCTTTAGGAAACACATTCTACAAACTCTCCAAACCAATATTATTGTGCACAAAATAAGTACTCAATGTGTTTTCGATCAAGTCCTACTCATAAGAGGGTCTCTCAGACCATATGTCTACAATTTTTTGCATCCCATCTTTCTTCTAAACAAGCTGTAGTATCTTTTCTTTGGATAAAACACCTTCTTCTTCACTTCCTTTTTCCATAACTACATTCGGTTCAACTGATTATGGTTCTTCTATTGGAGTGTACTCATCAGATTCTTCATCTGGTATGTCCACAATCACTATTTCTTTACCTTTTCCTTCAATTTTTGGAGTCTTGTGTGTCGGAGGAGTGTAATCAAAAATCTCTTGTGCTATTTTCTTCTTCCTTTCCATCTCACCAGAGGAAGATCCAACTTCAAGTTCTCTTACCAGAATGGCAATACTAATTGCTCCAAACTTCCCTAGCAATTCTTCAAATAAATTTGCATACTCTTGCTCATAATTTTCTAGAGTATTAGAGTGTTCAAAAATATGTTTACAAACTAGTTCATTTTCTTTCCATACAAAATTATTGATTTGCGACAAGCAACTTAGAAAATACATCACAAGACATATGACCAAGGTACCAAACCTAAAGGGGTAATCTGCCTCCTTTGTTAGTTGCACATTTTCCATCAATTGATCTTTTAACAATCCACATAGATCAAAATCATGATCCTCCATTATCATTTTATGAGAGATATAAATTGCACCTGCCAAAGTTGTGCCTTCCCTATTTTTGAAAAAGATTTTGTATGAAATTCCATGCACAATGTACCTTGTTATCAGATCTTTGATCATCAAAATTATCAAAGCTATTTGATCTCATGTTACTCCAGTTAGGGTTTCGACCTCCTTGTTCTAAATCAACTTCTTTTTTGGAATATCCCCAACATTGCATAATCTAGTTAAATTCTTGATTACCTCTTTCAAAATGTAATAGGGTTTATCCAGAGTTAGAATTCCATTATTCAGTTTGTTCAAGATAAACCTAACGAATTCTGCATTATCAAAGTATGGAAATTCACTCCAAATGTCCAAACTTGTGTTTCACACCTTCAAGCCATTTCAATTCATCGGCTGGTAACAAATTTGTCACATCCCTAATCTTTTCACTACGATATTCATCTAAATTCACGTTTCCTTTGATTTTCTTCATTTTTACTTTTGTACCAAACAAGTTTTCTACCAAACACCAAATTAAGCAAGCAACTGAAATACCTGATGATTTTGCAGCTGAAATCTCTTTACTCCTTCAAAATTCTATTGTAGATGATCTCCTATTTTTCTTCAATGCACAGTGAAAAATGAGGGTTCCAAATACCCTTTTATCACACTAAATATTTTCCCTAGGTGTTCCAGATACTTTGTCTTCTGAAACAACAAAAGAAGAATTCATCTGCGGACTTTCTACTTCTCAAACTTCTACATAGATGACCATCGAACTATGAGCACAACTACTGAAAATTTCTTACATTCCGGTGCTAGCTACCGATAGGGGGATAAACGATTTTCTTGAACAACTCCCCCTAGGCCAATGGCTTGAGATCAATTTCTAGAAGAATTACAAGAACCTGCTTTCGGTGTGGGCTTATTTCCTTGATCAAATTCACTCTTCCTTACCCATGTTTTCTTCATCTAATCTCTTATCTCTTCCACAATCATTTTCCCTTTACCTTTATCATCCTTTTGTGAAATTCTTCCTTTGTATACCAGACCTCTTCTATCCATTTTTTGTTCCTGCAAAATCTTGCAATGTGACCAAATCTGTTGCAATTGTAACACAAGATTTCTTTTTCTAGACCACTGATTCCATTGATTTCGTCTTGATCTACATTGATTAGCAATATTCCCAAAACTTCCACAAGTGTAGCATTTAACATTCCT
>VDFB02267736.1:0-27245 GCA_007258455.2 Sequoia sempervirens
TTTTATTGTCCTAAGTTTTAACTATATGGCTATAGAATGGTTTTCATCATGGAAGCTATTCTTGAATTTATTGCCAATTGATAGAGAAGCGTATCAGTGGATTCATTGTTCCTCTTTACTCTTATGCTATTTCAACTGATCATTTTGGCATACCCCTTGCAGCTGCACTTGGTTAACATGCCTAATTCGTAAATGTGATTGGTTGTTTTGGTAAGGCACAAACTCTTGTTAATTATCTAGGAAGGGGTTCATTATATTGCAGCATTTCTCAATAGATGACAAGCCAGCCACCTTGTCATATTATACTCAGATCATTGAAAGTCAATACTCTGGAATTGTAATGCAGTTTGTAATCTCGATGTCTGAATTTTTATTGTATATTTATGTTCTCTATGTATATGTTTATATTTGAAAATTTGTATATTGTTGAAGACCCAAAGCTTAAATTGTTAACCCTTTTGTGCTTGTGCCCTATTTCCACAAACTCTATCACCAAAACTTTGTGTCTTCTAGGAAGTTTGCTTAGTAATTTTTTTTGTATTTTGTCTCTGAATTGGGTTTCAACATATCATCCTTACAACCAAATGCTAGTTTGTATTGATTTTGTCTATCATGTCTTTGCATTTTGATACTGCTGGCTGCTAAGTTCCAGGCAACTGCATTTGTTAGTATATAGAATGCAACCCTTAGGGAAATGTATAATGTTTCTGACAAATCCAATGCAAAACTAATTTAAAAGAAAGTATATTCTATAAAGAGAGACAATATTGATATTGTAGAATCATGAGCCTCTGTCCATTGTCACAGCCTTGTAAATCTCCCAAAACTCACGACTAAGAATGCAAACCTTTGGTTTTTTTACTTTCATTACTTGTACTACTAAAATATCATGCAAAAAGTTCATTTGCCTTACTGATTTCTGAGAAGAGCTTGTTTAATGACCTAGTTGTCCTTATAATTTCAAATCTACTCATCTTTCACATGGTAAAGGCCTGACATATGATTATGCTTACTATGTTTTTTGCCATTGTTCCACATAAAACACCTCTCAAGTAAATTAAGATACTCAACATCTGCATCTAAATGAGAATGTTAATATTTGATTTTGAAATGATGCTTTGTGCTGGAAATATTTGGCAATGCTATCTATCTTGGCACGGTATTGTAAGGTTTTAGTTTAATTCAGAAATATTTGAGGTGCAATAAGGAGATTGGATTTGATAAACTTCTATACTTTTCTAAATCTTGGAAGCCCGTGGCAGTGCTCCTTATGTTATGTGACAGACATTGATTGATTTTTTCCATCTTCTAGGCTTGAAGTTCTCAATGAAAACAGATCAGGCATTGTTCAAAGAGTGAAGCTAGCAGAAAAGGAGAAAGATAGCTTAGAGGTTAAAATTCTGAACCTTTTTTTTTGCTTTTATGAATAATTATTGTAACACTGGAATTATCACAATGAGCACTGAGGTAGAAATAAATGATCAACAGGGTGCTAAAAATGAAGCAGAGGCATTCATGCTGAAGGAAGCAGAACTTTTCAAGTGGCAGGAGAAAGCTACAGAATTGGCTTTAAAGGATGCTAATGATCACATTTCTGAGTTGCAAGAAAATATCACAAAATTGGAAGAAAACCTTAAAGAGGAAAAGTAGGTATCTTGATGAGAATTTATATATCTTCATAGTTGACCTTGATGTGCTTAACAATTTGATATTATTAATTGTTTCAGGGAAAAGTTCAAACAAAATTCCAAATCGATGAAGGAGCTTGAGGCAACCCATAATAAACATTTGAAGAGGCAGGATGTGAGTCCTTGTGTCTTCACTAGATATCTGCCATTTGTTGTTTATGGTGCACAACATGTTTATATTTTGTATGTGAAAACTTAGAATGCAAGAATTTTAATTGCAGCAACAAATTGGAGGTGAAATGGTCAGGGTTTGACTTGTACTATAAGTTTGTTATTCTGAAGGCTCATTTTTTTGGTTGACTCACTTGCTAATTGAATTGAAGGGTCGAGTTGATGAACATCTAAGCTGGAGATAATTTGGGAGGCTAGTGTAGGAGGTCAATTCAAACTTATAAACTTTAAAGTTACTTTAAACTTTTTTTCAATCTTAAGTGCATACCAATAGCCCTCTCCTAGTGTCTTGTCCGATTAGAACTGTATATTCTCTTGGATGTAAAAATGTAAAATGCTCTAGTTTTTGAGGACCTGTTGTTGTTTGCTGTCATGTATGCCAGGTTTTTCTGACAAGGGATGGAATATGCTGGTATAATCTTGCATATTCTTTTCTCGACCTTTGCACATTTGTTTCAATTTTCTGTATTGGTCATTAGAATTTTTCACAAGTATCTATTGATAGCCTCTAGAAAGTCTGCACAGATTTTGTCTAGAGCATCCATCTTGTTAAGTCTTTACTGTCTTCATCCTCTTCTTGATTGTTTTGAAGACATATTGATTCTCACTATTTTTGCCATGGAAGCAGCTTCTAAAAATGTGAATGTTAGCTTTTCAATATCAAAGAAATTATTGATGGAGTAATGACTTATTAATTATGGCCTGAAAAGAGTGGAAAGCAAAGAAAGTAATGAATTTTGACATCTGGGCTATGACATTTAAGCAATTCAATAAATTTGGAATGAAGATTTTTGTGAGAAGACATTTGCAAAAGATGTTTTAGATAACCTGCTTAGAAGTTTTTTAATTGTGAAGAGCTTTTGCAAAACTACGTGATTATTTCATCCTTCTTAAGGAAGAGTGTACTTAATTGCTAATGTCATTGTTGCTCATTTTCCTCTACAAAATCAAGAATCATTTATTGATGAATTCTAATTAATTTGGATATTGCTATCCAATGCACTGCATAAATGCTGCCACTCTAGCTCGAAATCCATTGCACCCAATATTGGTAATTTATATAAATGTGAGAGGGTGATTAGAAATTAGAATAATTAAGATATGGTAAGCTTGGGAGGTTGGTTAAATGTTTCAGATTTTTGGAAACACAAAAAAGCATTAAAATGTTCATGGAAGGATTAACAAGTAAATATACAAAATTCTAATTTTTTCCTCCAATTTCACAACATTCTTTTTCTTAAATTTCTGTAGCCTACTTACTTGAATGTTTATATTTTTCATTTTACTTGAATGTTTATAACTTTCATTTCCAGTAAAGTTTAGATATATATGTACACAATTTAAAATGCCCAAAATTGGTTGCATTCTATTTTGCTTTTTCATTGCTGTTTGAAAGTTAAATTAGGTACTAGTTGGATTCAGTTCATTTTGCTAAGAGGTAGCATAGACATATTGGGTTATATCACCTTGTGAATACCTTTGTATGAATTACAATTCTTATTTTCATACAAGAGGCTTACTTTCAATCCTTGTTTGATTCAATCAAATTCCTGTCTGTCATACCAGATACATGGTGGTTGCTGAATGTAACACACATTTTCATATTTTTCTTTTTCTTATTTGTTTCTGATGGAATGACCAGGAACTTGAGACAAAACTAAAAGCATGCAAGGATGAATTTAAGGAATTTGAAAGGCAGGATGTCAAATATCGAGAAGATCTGAAGCACATAAAGCAAAAAGGAAGGAAATTAGAGGAAAAAATTGAAAAGGTATCTTTTCATTTTATTATTTTTCCTGTTACAAGAAAGCTTGGCATTCTGATTAATTTTGGCTTTTTTATGGTATTTTAAGGATTCTGCAAAAATTGAAGAGATCGAAAAAGAGTCAGAAGAATCAACGCTAAAAATACCAAAGCTTGAAGAAGAGATTATAAAGCTATCAGAGTCACTTACGGAGGAGGAAAAACTACTGGAGAAGATCAAGGAGGGCTCAAAAGGTGTACTTTTTTTTCCATTCTAGAGTATTTGATAATTTATTTTGATGGGCAAAGTGAAAAATTGGAAACTTTATTCAACCTTTTAAAAAAAAAAAATTACAGCTTAGGTATCTTTCCAAACAGCCATCTGAGTTGGAGTTACCAAGGAAAACATGGCCCTAGAAATTGAAACCAAACCTAATCAAGACAAAGGCCAATAAGAGAAAAAATATTGGCCCAATACAAAAAAAGGAGGCTAACAGACCTCAAATGGATGCAGAAACTAATTCTAAACTTTCATCCAAAAAAGAGGCCTAACCAATCCCAAAAGATAGCTTGGCATCATTTTAAATAACTCCGCCAGCTCCAACATCCTCCATTGCTCTGGCTACCACAACAATGACTAAATGGTTTCAAATGAGGTGAGGGAACAAAGAATGGATGCATTAAGGATGAAGAATTATAATGAATTAATTCTTTGAACTCTCGATCACCCACAACAAATGAATGCAGCCTCTTCATTTGAGTGGTCAAAACATGGAATCTCCTCTCAAGCTCATAGAAGGAAGCTATGGAAGCCAAACCCCAAACTTCCACAACAATTGGTCGGCAAAGAACAGGTTCATATCTTTGTGTTTGAGGTCATATCTAGCCCATCCATGAACTCGTTGATGTAGGAAATTTCCAATGCCCTCATAGTTACCTTATCACTCAAGAAATGTGGGATGTTAGAAAAGAACAAGAAGGCAACCTTGGAGTTAACCTTCTTGCACAGTTTTGTCCCTAAATAATCAAAACCCAAGTTTTTTTGATGGCTCGCATAATTTGAAAGTCTTGGATGAAGGAAATTATACTCAACAACTCCATGTGGCCTTTAAACCTTGCAACTAGACATGTAGAACAAAAGAGGACAAGGAAGGAATCCTTGGAAAATAAGTAGACTCCTTTGAGTGTCAAAGGAAAGAATATGATATGGCATTTGCATGTGTAGAGGTGATCTAGTAGGAACGACTATTATCAACATGAGCCCACTTAAAGCTCCTCTATTGCACAACTCTTCGATGGAATTATTAGAGTGAACAAAGCTTGTCAAAAAAAGTTGAATTTGGGAGTGTTGTGTGAGAATTCTTGTTAGTAATTTACACATAAAATTTGTCAAAATATTAACTTGGGAATGAAATAATCAAAAGCATCATCTAATGAGGAGAAAATCCATTAAAAAACATTATTATTAGTAATTGGGTTGGACTCCCATTTAGGACTGCAACCTCCATATGTTGGCTTTGGGCATTCATTTGAGAAATTGAGCTTCAACAATATTGGTTATGCCCTCCACCAACTATTTGGATGTTGTTCGAATTGGAGAACTTGAAAAATCTCCAATGACACATTTGGCTCGCTAGACACCCAAATTACCTCTTGACACAAGTTAACTTTGAAGGTTCTTGATGATAAAGGACTCCATTTTGCCAACTCTCTTGGGTGAACTTGTGGTTTTCCTACATGCCCTAATAATAGGGTTAAGGGTCAACAATGCCAAGAGTGAAGAATCTCCCTATCTTGGGAAGTGTTTTTACTATCTTTTTTGAGTCAAGATCAACTGGTGTCATAATTGCTTAGGAAATTGTGTTTTTTGTCTAAGATAGAGTGTCCTCAACTGAAAGAAAGGTGTCCTAAAAGGCATGCCTATTTCCCTCTTTACAAACGTCGCAAATGACCATAGAGGGACTCACTTCCCAAATTTTGGAAAAGATCACTTTTAGTTTGATCAAAGGCCAACTTTGAAATAATTGAAGAATAGTCTTTGGGAGGGTGACATACCTAGTAGGTGCCCAACATTTTGCTATGAATGGACAATAAATAAGGAGACGCGAAGTTGACTCTTCCTTACTAAAGCATATAATACATCTAGAAGGGCCCAATAATCCAACCTTTTTGACTCTATCCTATGTAAGGATCTTCCTTTGAACCATTGCCCATGCAAAAGCACTAGCTTTGGTAGAGAGGCCTTAACATTTGGAAACAATCCAAAGTGGTTCTTTTGGAGGGTGTGGTGATCCCTACTAATGCACACACATAAATTTTGTGGAAATAGTCATTGCTTGGACTAGTCTTGATAGATTGTTCCTTGACTTGATTTCCTTTTGGTGCTTTCAATGCGTCACATGTGGAATGTGCCTCCACATTGAGTTGATATAGTTTTTGTTTTGAGCATTTATGTCCTAGAGCATATTTCTCATCACAATCGAAGTGCAATCCTTTTGCTTGGTGAGAAACCATGAATTAGGCAATTGATGGGAGATAATGAGGTCTCTTGATTTGGGGTTTGTTGGAATGGCTCTAGAGTGTTAGTGTGTTGTGATTCACAAGGATGATGTTGGTAACATATTTCTCTCCAACTAATTTAGCGAAATCGATAGCTTCCATTAAAGAAATAGGTTTAAACATTTTGATCTTTGCACAAATTTCTTCCTTCATACCATTGATTAAGCAACTTTTGAAGAAGTTATCATCAAGCCAGTTTCTCTTGTTTTTCAAAAGTTTCCTTTTGCTTGGTGAGAAACCTTGAATTAGGCAATTGATGGGAGATGATGAGGTTTCTTGATTTGGGGTTTGTTGGAATGGCTCTAGAGTGTTGGTGTGTTGTGATTCACGAGGATGATGTTGGTAATATATTTCTCTCCAACTAATTTAGCCAAATTGATAGCTTCCATTAAAGCAATGGATTTAAACATTTTGACATTTTCACAAATTTCTTCCTTCATACCATTGATTAAGCAACTTTTGAAGAAGTTATCATCAAGCTAGTTTCTCTTGTTTTTCAAAATTTCAAACTGTGATAGGTGACCATTGATAATGAGTTTGCCTCTATTTTCCACAACGTTTTTGGGGTTACAATAATAGGGGATGATGGGATGTGTTAGGGAATGAGGGCCATTTTTTAGCGATGACTATATATATATGTATATATATGAATTTTTAAACAAAATATTTTGATAAATAAATCGAGGGAATCTATTGGGCTGCCAACCATGACAAAAGAAGAAAGGAAACTTCCCCATTGCAAAATTGGAAATAGCAAAATCAATGAAGGATTGATACGCCTTCAAAACACCATGCTACTTTATCAGTATGCCCATTTATATAGGCAACAATCGGCCTCATCCACAATTTCAACAACATTCTCTACTTTGTTATCATCTTCTGTGAGTTTTGCAATGCTTGTTGTCATTGTCAACAACACTATCTTCTTTGTTGACATCCATCCTATCTTCTACAACAACCTTTGTGACTTTTGCAACAACTTTTGAGATTTCTATGACAATTGTTGTCATCTTTAGCAGCAAAGGTAGTTGTTGTAAAGTATAGAATCACTTCTTGTTTAGATTGTTGAGCCCACAAGACATAGGCCAATGGTTGTCTCTTTCTTTGTTTGGAAAGAAGAGCATCCATAGTCCACTAGGGACCCTTTCCAATGGACTCCATGGCTTTTAGGTAAAGGCATTCAAATTTAGTTTTTCTACCCCCTCCACCTTTTGCTTGAAGCTAAAAGAGTCTCCAAGTGTAGGAAGGGAGAACATACTCTTTTCATTGCCAAAGAAGAGTCCTTTTTTGGGGAAGAAGGAAGAAATTGTGGCAATCTCCTCATCCTCCAACTCTTCTTCCATAATTACAAGCTTGGTAGTGGTATCAAGAATAAATCTATCCACAATATTTTGTTTACCATAGTTAACTTGTTTCTTGGTTTTAACAAAATTGGGCTTGCATCCATGCTTACCTTTTGGGCCATAGTTATCTTTTGGCAAGTTGCACTTTGATTGACAGATGGTGAGGATTTCATAGAAAATAATTCATCTTTGAAATCATCAAGGGCTAGGGAGTTCTCCCGAATGCCCATTAAATCTAACTTGCTTGAGAGAAAATCCTTGCCTATAAACATAATATTCTAAGTGACCATGTTTGAGTCCACTACAATTGCATCCCCTAGAAGAGGAGGCAACGCATCTTTGAAAGTATTTTGCACAAATTGACCAAGAATTATTTGTATAAAATTTAGATTTGGTTTTCCTAATTTAGGAACCCACTTTTGAAGCAAAATGAACTTAGCGGGCGAGGCCTCTGTAGAGCAGCAATGTGCCTTGAAATTTCCCATTTGATTGCATTTGAAAGATTGAAACAAAAGCCCATCATAGTTAATGAATTGTGTCTAGGGGGCAATTTGAATATCGAATTTGGATAGAGTGTAAGAGGCTTAGAAAGACCAATTAATTCACGCACTAAAAAGAAATGGTTCTAGAAATCTTTGGATGGATTGATTTTAATAAATTCCCCAACTTATTCTAACAACTTTAGCAAACTTGCATTTCGTGAATGAAGCAAGAGAGAGAATGTAGTGTTTAGCTCAACAAGGAAGATGCAAAAAAATCACATATATAGGGTTAAAAAATGGTTGCTAAGTGCACATGAATATCTCGTTCATCTAATAAAATCTATTGCCATTTGCTCAAACATATTCTCCGTCCTTTTGGGATTGAAATTTTACATAAAAAAAGACCATTACAGAGTAAAGAAACATAAGAGTATGTGATAGAGGTCCAAGAAACTTCAATCCAACTATAAATCTTTGATAAGGATGGCTTCTTACACATCACTCGACAAATAACAGAGCGGGAGTCCAAGTTCTCAATTCCAGATGCAATTCGTTGTTTTGGAAAACATAGTTGTAGTGAGGAAAGAGAGGAAGAAATTAAAATATCCCCCCAAAAATGTGTTCGTTGAGAGCAAAAGATCAAAATCAAACCTGACATCTTAGAGGGACAAACCAAAGGAGGGGCCAAGGGTTCCTTGACCTACTTAGAAGAAACAAAATAATGTGAAAGAGGATTGACTAGCATTTGAATGAGAGGAGGGACATAGGAAGTATTGTCTTATGGAAGTGATGTTTGTGTTTTTTTTTGTTGTTGCAAAAGTCCCCATAGTAAAGTGCTAGCAACATTTTTGTAGGTAGGAAAATTGCACTAACCTCATGTACTACCCCCTTTTGAGATATGCATTATCAATGGTCTCCATCCCTAGTCGCTTATGCTAAGTGTTGCCATTTTGACCTTTGACCCTCCTCCACTATAGCAATTTGAGTAGGCATGAAAAACCAATTATGCGGAGGAAGTTGCTTGACATGGTTGCACTCTCATGATTTTTTCGTTGCTATCAACATGAGTCATGGATATGGAAATTCAAAATTTTACAAGTTTAAGTATACATGATATCAAATATTAAAAATTTATATAAACTCTTTAAAAAATTGAAATCTAACCTAAAGCTTAAATTTAAATAAATTATGTATTTAAAAATTCTAATATTCATACATAAACACGAACAAAATATAATGGAAGTCCAAAACAAAACTGATGGCTTACCAGTTATAACTTAGAAAATATTAATATATATTGTTAGTTTAAAAAATATTAAAATTACACTAAAAGATTTAAGCCTAAGGCTAGAAGTTATAGGTGAAAGAAAACATAATGAAAAAAAAAAGAACAGTGTCCTACCTCTCAATGGTGATAATGAAAAGATGAATGCCAATGATCGTTGATGTAGGTGATTAGATGAAATCACAATACAACTTAATATTGATAGAACTAATGCTGCCATTGTAGTTAGATTTATAAAACTCATGATTGCATTGCAGGTAGATTTACAAAACTCATGATGCCATTGTCAGATATGGATAAAATTACAAATAAACCACTAGCAAAATAGTTTCCATGAATACTAAGCTATTGCTAGAGAATGCATCTTACAGTCACAGTGAGGCACATTTTATAGAAAATTTGTATGGTTAATGATAATTCATGTGCTGGTTTTTTTAAACATTAGGAAAATTTTCTTGTCAACAAGGACTCATGGACATCCTTGAGACAACCAAGTGATGTCTTAGACATCCTTAGCCATCTTGGGGATGACCAAATGTCTCATTGACATTTTGGGGTTTTGAATGGCATCTCAAGGATGTTCTAATTTTTTTTGTAGAAATTCGGGATGGGTAGGGGACATAACTTGTTGTCCAAGTCTTGGATTAATTGTGGGGATGGGGACATAGGTTTTTGAGAGGGGAGGCGTCCTTGTGTAATATAGGTTGCTTTAATCAAGTTAATGCCCTATGAAATCCTCATAATTGGACCAAATTGGGTGAGTAGAGGTATTCACAAAATGGATTCCATGTGAGTACTACATTTATTTTTTCCAACCATTTATATAATGGATAGCTTTGTATTCCAAATTTAACGAAGCTTTGGGGGGTTTTTGTGCTATGGGAGTATGATTGACTACAAACTATTGCTGTATCATGTACTACCAACTTTGGTGTACATTGAATCTGGCTTAGCTTTTGCTAGTTTATGCTATTTGTGGTTAGAATCTTGTTCCATATATAATTGTTCATTTTATTGGACTTGTTGGCTTGTGAAGGTATATTTTGTATAAGACCGACCAATTTGCTATCAAGATCATCAATTTTAGATAGATTGTGGGTACTGTATGGTTTTGATTTCATCATCCAACCTTTCTAAAGAAGGGTCTTGTAGGTTCCACAATTTGTAGTCACTAGCCATATTAGTTACTTGGGTTTGCTAGAGGGGTAATTAAAGAATTATACCAAAATGATTAGTACAAAGAGAGGATCAATTTGGGATGATTTTCAAATGGTGGAAAACAATTCAATTGAAACTTTTTTTATTGAAAATACTTTATGGGAAGATTGCTGCAGGACAGAATTTAATGCCCCAGCGTGATTTTACCGAAGCCTAATTAAAATGCAGGTGGAGTTGAGTATTTTTGAGATCTAGCTAAAAGCAGCCACCAGTCAATGGTGCCTCTGACCTACTTTGCAGAATGGGAAGTGTCTGCCAAAGTTCTAGATCTGTTGGTCCAAGAGATCCACCAACCCAGTGAATTCATCAATCTGTGGCAGTTTACAATTCGACCAAATATGCCCACATTTGTTCATGTCTACTGTTTAAGTGGGAAATTTATTGACTAGGGTACGCTTGGTTTGCAGGCTCTTTGATATATCTTTCTCATTCATTACTATTGAATTGACTCAATATTTTAGAGCTCTAACAATGAAGGATTAGGTCATTCCTCAGTCAACCAGTAGAAATGGGCGTTAAAACTGCAAAAATCTCAGAACTAAAAAACTGTTTTAAACCATTTTTCCCCAAAAACTCGATCTGATCAGCTGGTATGATTTTTCTAATGATCAAAGGATCAAATTACAAAAAATAACACGAAAACTGCCCAACTAATTGATCAATGAACCCCAACCATTTGAAGTTCTGCTAGCTCAATTTCGCTCTTCATTGATTTTACAAAAGAGTTGCTATTGTGAGGTTCAAATATCATGATTTCAATACATCCCAGCAACCTGAGTGGACGTGATACTTGGTCACATGTTAAGGATATTAAAATAGAGATTACACATTCTTATGTTTCTATGTTTGATGTTGAGGACATTAACATGAATGATTAAGAGATGTGTTGCTTTTTTCTCTATATTCCACAAAATTTGCATTTGCTTTAGGCTTGTAGTAATGTTTTCCATGTTTATAAATCCAAAGACACAATTTAGTGGGAAATAGTAGACAATATCATAAATACTAAGGCTTCTATCTTATATTTTTAATACATTTGAACATTATAAGACTACTTACCAAAAGTAAATATAGAAAGCCAAACTAAACTGAAATGAAACTCTATTGGCTTGATATCAACCTAAAGAAGTTTGTTTTATTTGAATTTTTGTGATCTTGACTATTCAAAATAATTTTAACGTTTCATTTGTCAACAATAATACCAAGGTGGTTGTTTAGATTATCAAGGATAGGTTGGGACAAATTTCCTATTCAGATGCTAACAAAGTGTGAGAATTTGGAGCTTCAATTTGACATTGGCCATCAAGTTTTAATGACAAGCGAGTAGGGTAGTGGCTATTGTATAATCAACTAGGAAGCATAATTATATACATAATAGAATATAGATATTGTGGAATTGAAAGCAGAATGGTTCCTATCAAAAAGATAAAAATCAGCTTGTAGTGTTGAAAATATTGAACTGTAGAAGTATTTTATATCAAAATGAAGGATTGTTTTTGTTATATTTAAATTTCCTATATTTTTTGCAGGCTTAATGCTTTGTTAATTGGTGAAACTCACCACTTAAATGCATGCCCTACACTTGTTTGGGAACTACATTCCATTTAGGATTGTCATACACATGGAGGTTCAGAAGGCCTGCAAGGAGTACAATAGCAGTACATGAATGCTTTAGACCTATATAGTGTAGTATTCCATGCATATTAAAATGATATCAAGCAAACTAATACATGCCTTGAGAGAAGTCTTGCCCTAGTCTTGTGGGCTTATCTTAATCACTCTTGAAGCAGGCCTCATTTATTTCCTCTTTAACAATCTAGATAGATTTCAGCAGCAATTGTACCCTTGAAAGGGAATGTTCTTTGTGCTTTGATTTTCCATTGAAACTTGTACCTGTTAAATTTTAATGATCAGATTAAATGCACAGAAAATTAATTCATAATCAGACACAATAACACAGCAGATACCCTAGGAAAACCCTCCTCTTGAGGGAGAAAAACTCAGCAACAATATATCACTTATATATTGAATTATCAATGAATGTCTCCTTTACAAAGAGGCCGATATTAAGGCAGAGAATGAGCACCACAATCTGATGCTAACACAGCAATGAAGAACTTCGCCTTCTACAATAATATTGATCTGCTCTATAATGTATTTCTTCTTTTCTCTTGCTCACACTTGAGAGTATGTAACTATATGAACAAATGAATCTGAATGAATGATAACAAAGAAGTGAAACATTGAATATATATACAACATTTGAGAGAAGACGTGCCTCTTCAAATGTTCTCAAGTCGGCCTTCACCAAGAGTTGGCCACCAATAATAAATGATGCCTTTTTATGGAAGATTGCGCCTAGTAAAAATTGTGTCTCATGGAGTATGATGTCGGCCTCTTTCAAGATGCAACTCTTCATTAACTAATACACATAAAATTGTGCCTCTTGATGCTTATAAATTAAATAGCCCCTCTTGGCTATAATTTAATTTATCAATTGAAGTAAAGGAGATGGCTGGAAGAATGTGACTGAAGCTGCTATAAACATCAACAGTACCTATAATCTCTCAAATTCTCAACTCAAAGTCCATCAATGTTTTTAACTCCATCATCCACTTATGCGCAAAATCAAGGAAAATTTACTTGAATAATTATAGCTAAAATTGTGGCTCAAATAGTTGCACTCTTCTTTTGTACTAACAAGTCTTTATTATTTGATGGAATTTTTTTTAACACTTTCTTTACTCCTTTACAAATCTGCTAAAATAGTTATCAATGGTAACATTTCAATATCATTTATGGTCTTTTGAGATTTAAGATTTTGTTTGAAAAGCATTTTATGTTACTCTATCTTGAACTATTTCATTTAAAACCCATTTAGTTGAACTTTGCAATTGCTTCGTTTGTCATATAATTTCCCTTTCACACTCTTCATATAGTTCTCTTTGACATTGTTCTAGAAATTACAATTGCTGTTAAATCACAAATATGAACTAGTTGATTCCCTGTTTTGTAATTTATGATGTCTGCTCAGCAAAGGAAAACTATATTTTTAATGACTTTCTTGAGCTTGAGGATTTTGAGATCCTAGAGGCCAACTTGGATAGTCACGAGGTTGAACGACTTAGGAGAGGCCTTGAACTAGAAGCTTCATAATTAGGACCTGCAAGCCTCTAGCATAGCTCTATTTGTAGTGGCAAGGAGTCATTGGCTACAATTGATTTTTTGTAACTTTGTACTTAGTTTATAGGTTGACTTTGTACAAACTATATTGTAATAGAAATTTTATCAATTGTAGCCATCTAGTTATTATTTATGCACTATGAAGTATGCTTTGTGCAATGCAATGTAATCAGCGATATGAATATAAAGAAAACAAATCTTATTTTCTTTAATTCATTGGTTTAACTCTATTTTATATGCTCTCTATATCTCAATGCTATGGAAATGCTCTTAAATTAAAAAAAAAAGTAGTATTTGTCTCTTTTTCTACAATTTTTTACAGTTTTTTTTTATAAATCCAATATTTTCCCTATATTTTCAAAAATTCAGATTCTTATATTTTGGTTTGCCGATTTTTCCCCCACACAATTTTTGCTGGTATGGTTGCATAATCTTGCATCCAAGGTATGAAGAGAGTAATTTCTTGGAGCTAGCTGCTTACTAGTGCAACACAAAGTTTAGAAGATTGTTGGCTTCCCACAGTGAAATTTCTTCAACCTTATATTGTCTTTTGATATACCTGAAGTTAGGTGGAAGCTCATATTCGTTTGCAAATGCTGCTAAGGTTTGGATATTGGCGAGCCATTCCCCACTTGAATTCACATGCCAAAACCTGCTTAGCCAAAATGACAAATCCCTACAATATTTAAAATCCTTGGCATAGGTTTTCTATCTTAGACTACTAGTAAGACAAGAAATGTGGCAAAATTTTTTTAGTAGTTCACTACTTTCATAACTTTCTAATTACCAAGATCCTATAAGGGTGAGGTGAAAGCATACAATGGGTAGTTGTAATAAACTACTAAATTGTTTCTACCATTGCAAAACATGGACTTGGAAAGAGCTTTGGTACCACTTGGTAGGAACTTACCTGCAAAAGATTATCAAACAATAGCAACAACATGCTGAAAAGGAACATAATGCTTAGAAAAATAGCTACAACATGCTTATATTCATGATTCTGGAATAAGTATCACAGGCCTCTTCAAGGGGGCAACCTCTTTAATTGCAAAGCTCCAATATAAAATATGATTCCAAGATGCTCTTCATTTTATTACAAATCAGTAAGTACTGTGTTGAAATCATTACCTGGTATTAGAGGCTGAGGTTGTTGCTCAAAACTCGCAATTCCATTTTCTTCATTACAATTGTTATTAATTTATTCATGTAGGGTGAAATGTATTGGGGCAAAAACTGGTTTTTTATATGTTATGTGTAAGGAGTGGACAAATTTTCAAGCCGATATTAATTTTGTGCAATTATAATATTTCAACTTAGTGTATCTGTGATGTCTGTGTGAAAGTTGAGCAGATATAAATATATAATAAAAAAGATCTATGACAGGAGTTGATTTAGTAATGGTGGTTGGTTCAGAGCAAAGATGAAGCTTGAAGGAATTTGTTACTATTATTCTCAATGGAAGTTTGACCCTCATAGTTACCCCTATGCAATCTGTTAACAAGCGAAGATGAACAGGGAATTAAAAATATGAAGCAATATTTGTTCCTTGCAGTTTGTCTATATTATCATAAATAAATTATTATGAAATAATAACTTTAAATGCCTAATATGCTTAAAAAAGACAGTGTATGATCTTGACCTATGAATCCCGTGGATGTGTACCCTGTGTTTTCAGACCTTGCCCCCTATAGGGGATGTTTTGTGGATATGAGGAAGGGTCCAAAATGTCTCCTAGCTTCCCCAATTTGCAGAAATTTTAGGAAGCATACCTGTGATGCCTTCTTTTTTTAAGGGGTTGTCAGGTGACCACCCAGTCAATAAAAAGTTTATTTATAAAAAACCCAAAATTGAAAAAAAGGACATGGTATTGGCTTTGTTAATCATATAGTTTAGGATGAAACAATATTGTCACCTTTCAATAGTTTGTGGTATAGATGACACTTCCTTATGGTATTCAATTTTTTTTCTTAAACTTTGCTATCAACATATCCAATACCTGGTATTTGGCAACCACAAGCCATACCAACAATTTCTATGTATGTTTTTAAAAAAACTAATGATTTGCAATCAGCCTGCCACAATTCTCGATTCAAGTAAACCTTTATTTCAATGAGAATACCAGTTAATTCACCCAAAGAGAGTTATTAGCGATATAAAGAAAACTGCTATTTTAGCGGACTATTGATTTTCAAATCATTAGATGTGTACCCTATAACTGGGAAATTTTGACACTCTATTAAAATGCAATCCATATGCTTTACACCCATTAATTGCTTATGGTAGTGTGTGAATCATTTTGAAGTGTCATTTATATAAACCTGAAACTCGAGGCCTGTATGGTGGACAAAACATTTTCCAGTTCCAATGTATTTTTGAATTAAAGTTGCCCCAAGTCCAGTTGAAGTCAGATAAGATGATTGCAAAGGCATCCAGTCCAACTTTCGTATCGGTTGTGCAAATATACAAGAGCACTGCAAAACCCTGAGGTATTTATATACTATTATAAAGCTACTACTTGAATATGAATGAACAAGCATTTGACTATTCCAAGTGGTAAGCATATTCAATTTCATCTATGTATCTATCTACCTAGATGCCATTTATTAGTATAGGTTAATATATATGCACATTGACAATGAAAGTTCTCCATCTATCTATATAGATGTCACTTATTAATATGGGTTGATATATATGCACATTAACAATGAAAGTTCTATCTATCTATCTATCTATATAGATGCCACTTATTAATATGGGTTAATATATATGTACACTGACAATGAAAGTAATGAAAATTTGATAATTTGTGTGTTGGCTCTTGTGAAATCTGAAATCTCAATTCAGTTCTAAACTTATGTATTAAGTTTGTGTTATGTATATGGTGAATGCCTTATTAATGTTATCATATGAATTTTTGAAATTTCTTATAATTTTAAAATTTCTCTATTTTTTAATAGCAGTCCCCTGCTGCCCCCTAAAGAATGGTCTCCTAAAAATTCTGTCTTGGAAATGCATGCCCCAGCCCCTGTCGTCCCTGTCTCATGAAATTAGTGTAACATAGAGATTCTTGACACAACGGTAAACTTAAAGAAATGAAAAATTTCACAGCGTATAAGTATTAAAGAAAATGTTCTTGAAAAACTATGTATCCAAGCTTTGAAAATTGTTACGCTATCATTTTGGAGGAATTTGTTTTTCTTTGGAAATTGTTTTGCTATGATTATGCAGGAATTAACTATTCTTGGCATATTGACACAAAGAAATAATGGACGAGCTCTCAAATTATGTGGTTATTATCATCAATCTTTAAGATTAGAATTATTATTATTTTTTCCATAAAACCTTACCATATGAAAACCATTGCTAGAAGAATTTGAGAGATTTTTTATTAGATTTTTTAAATTTTTGTGTTAAATTTATTGATAGTCATTATTATTGATGATATTTTTCTTCAATTATGATTGTGATAATAATAAGGAAAGAGGGTCAACTATCTAAAGATGCCAAGAGATATCAGTCTTGAGATGCCTATGTTAGATTTGTCACATAGCTTAGAGAGGCTCCTCAATGTTGATATCTCTTGGTGTCTTTTAGATGTATTAAATATATCTAGTAATATTTTATTTAGAGAGAGGATCAGTATACTTATGGAATTTTGTGAATTTTGTGCTTTTGAATATGTATAGAAGATATTTTGTTTTGTTTTGTAGAGTTGTTCCTTAAATAGTTATCTGGATTATCCTTCTACTTTCCAGCATTGCTTACAGTGTTTGGAACAAGTGTACCTCTTACTGATATGTGGCATTTTCATGATATCTTCTGAAGAGGAAATGGAAAAGTACCGTACTGAACTTGCTGATGTTCGTGCGGAGTTGGAACCCTGGGAAAAGCAGCAAATTGAATGTAAGGGAAAACTTGATGTAGCAAGCTCGGAAAGCAAGTTATTGAAAGAGAAGGTAAGATTTTGAATAATTGAGGATGACAGTTTACTGTGGAAGAGTTTCTGAAATATATTAGGCCAATGAATATAATGTTTTTGCATATGCAAGTAGTCTAGTTAGTATCTGAATGCAATCATCTGGCTTTCATTTTTTGAATGCGTTCATTTGAATGTTCAATTTCATTTGGTTCTTGAGTGTAATAATTGATTTGTTTACAGCTAAAACATATACTTTCTAGTTTCAACTGTTGTTATTTTATTCAGCTTGTGTCATCTAGTCTAACTACCATGATGTTCTTTCTTGAACATACTTTGCTTTCAGCATGAGGCTGGACGAAAAGCATATGAGGAAGCCAAAAGTCAGATGACTGAAATTAAAAAGAAAATCAAGGACAAAGAAGTCGACCTTAAGAACATGCAAAGTGCAATTGAGAAAAATAATCTCATAGCAGCTGAAGCTCGGAATGAGGAACAGGTAAGTGTTTTGTAGTAACATTGTTTCTGGCAGTGTTAGTTTTTGATAAAATATCATTACACTAGTTTCCTAAAATGTAATTCTTAATGCTGTATTGAGTTCCTCAGACTTATGTGAAAGAGGAAGAATCAATTGCTTCTCTTGAACAAACAGCAAGGCAGAAGGTTTCAGAGCTTCGTGCAATTTTAGAATCTGAGAAAAGCCAGGGATCTGTTTTAAGGGCTATACTGCAGGCAAAGGATTCAAACAAAATACAGGGAATATATGGTCGGTTGGGAGACCTTGGTGCAATTGATGGTGAATCTTTTCCCTAATTTTTTTTGACATCATATATCAAGATTATTAAATAAATATAGCCATTTACTGTAGTCTCATATCACCAAACAGTTTGATGTTAAGTGGTTAAAGCTCCGAGTGTTTGGTATTAACTTGGGATAAGCCAGTTCTGGGATTCTTAATAAAATTTTGTTTTTTCTAAAGCTGTTGAATCTTTTGCATTTAATGTGTGTAGACTATGATAGATTGGAGCATTCCAAATTGAATGTGTAGGTTGTTTTAGTCTATGATGTTATTTTGTAGGGATGGGTATTTGAATGTATTATGGAATTGGGTTTTGATGTTTATATGACTTCATGAAAGAAAAATGCTAATGCATGTTATTATTTCCACTGATACCAGTTATGAAAAGCTTTCATATGCTGTGAATGCTTTCTATCTTTCATTTTTAACGGCTTCTTTATTCATCTTCATTGCAATGTCCTCTAGATGTCTGAATGTTGCTGCCAAGTATGTTATGTACAACTTGAGTGGGCCTGATGGTGGGTAGGTTTGTATGTCTTGTTGACTAGTATACAAGATAAATGTAATAAGTAATCCCTTTGTTTGGCTTTTTAAGGGGGTCTCATACATCAAATAGGCAACTTGCTTGGCAGTAATCTGAAAAGCTGCCTATATGCATGTCGACAATTAAGTATCCTGTTACCCATTTTGTGCATCTGGCAGCTTATCTTTAACTCTAATTATTAGGTATCTCATCCTTGTTAATTTTTGAAGGGATTCTTTCATTAAACCCTAAGTTACCAGAATTGCTCATATGCCTTGCTGATTCCGGGTACTGGTACGTATCCAAATCGGATACATGTAAAAACCCTGTGGAATTGACCAGGGTACTGCATTTTTTAATCCTTAAATGTATTTTAAAAAATAGACGAATCCTGACATTTTTCCAATGTTTTTTTGGTCGACATGGCGTGTTTGATTGATTCCGAAAGTCTCGACGCAGATTTCAAAGTTTTTTTCAACTTTTTTGTGTGCTTAAACACATCAAGTTTTGAAATATTGATATCAAATTAATTTAGTATAATTGTATTTCAGATTTGTTATATTTATGGTAGTTCTAAGTTCTGTTTAGCATATGCATGATATGTGGTATTCTAAATTTAATTCTTGTTTTTACTTTTTAGGCTGCAAATATGTCTATATCTATGATTTTTATATGTTTTATGTACGGACATACCCAAACATACCCACCCCCCCAAAAAAAAATTGCCGTACTGGCATACCATACCTGTACCCGTATCCGATTTGTAAATTTAGATTAAACCCATTAGTCACTGATGATTCCTTTCTTAAAAATCAATTATTTGGATAAGACAGTTTATAAATTGGAGCACGCCTCTTCTTTTTCAATTTGGCAAGTATCTTGCCCATAAAAATAACTAATGTATGATGTTAGGGGACCAACAGATAAAAGATTTATTGTTTGACATTGCATTTCCTTAGTGATTATGGCTTTGAAGACCTTACAAAAGAGAGCATATCTAAGTACTTAGAAACCCAATAGGCAGATCAGAATTCAATGAATATAGAGGCAATTTTATGCAAATGTGTAATTTTGGATACTCATGAATACATATAAGAGACCATGTGTGTGTTAGTGTGGACATGTATCTGTGTACCTAGACATTGAAAATGGTATAACCATGCAATTGTCCATATATTCTGTTGACTATGGTCTTTTATCTATGTTTGATAGCTGTTCTTAGTAAATTGAATACCTCTGAGTAACTTTCTCTCTAGACTTCTAGCTGATTATTACTTGGCTTTTTAGGGAGCTCCATATTAACTTTTTTTTGAAATATTGTGTTTATTATATCATAGTTGGAAAACTTCGCCAATTGCAAGTACTCGGCAAGCCCAGAAAAACCATCTCTGCAAAACTACCAAAAACTTCGGGGAAATTAAAATATTGTAAACTTCACTAAAAACGCATTTTTTTTGCAAAATTCAAAGATAAGATGCATCCAATGAGTCAATAAATGAGTACATATAAGAAACAAGCAGTATTTGATTGATATGAAAGAAAATTGGATACAAAATGGCACCCTCATGTGGAATGCTGAGTGCTCAATGCGTTGATATGATAATAGTCTGAAACAAAATGAAAATAGCAAATTGTTTTTGTAAAACTGAAAGTAAATACTACATAAACATTAATATATTTCAGTTTTTACAATTTCACATGAATCACATCTTCCTCTTCCCATGTCTAGATCTCAGTAAGGGACCGGAAGAGGGTCTAATCATAGGAGTCTGCTCCTGCTGTGCCTGTGGCTCCTCAACCTCCATCCTAGATGTAGATCCTCCTGCAGTTGCTGGTGGTGGCACTGGCAATGACTCCTCCTCAGGGTCATCCTCAAGGTCGTCCAATGAGAATGCAAATCCACCCTCCTCCATTGCCTGTCGCTCTAAATCATAAATCTCATCCTCAGTAAACAATGGAGGCTGCTCCCCTCGCCCTGTCCAATCACTGTATAGATCTATCTCATCCAAATCAATTGGATCATCATATGATATTTCTTCTACCTTTCTTGTGCGCAATCGAAGATTATATTGCACATAAACAAGGTCATTGAGGCGTTTTTGGGCGAGTTTGTTCCTCTTTTTTGTGTGGATAGCCTCAAACAAACTCCAATTGCGCTCACAATTGGAAGAACTACAAGGCTGGCTCAAGACACGGAGGGCAAATTTTTGAAGATTTGGGGTTTTTCCACCCCAATGTGTCCACCAAACATCTACAAAAAAAACAAAAAAAGAGTTAGAAAATTGTAACTTGTAACTTGTAACTTGTAATTATTAATTTTTCATTTTTCTAACTTGTAAATTTCAAATTTTATACCTGGTGGCAGCCTAGATATTGCTCTGAGAGAAGAGTGCACCCCTTTTCTCTCTATAACTCTGCAATTCATTAACAATGCAATCTGCCTCATCAGGTGTGGATGTCATCCGCTGAATGCAAGTAGTGAGGCCCTCCATAACCTCTCCAGTAGGATCTGAATAGGTGCCTGAGTGGATGAAACGGGGGTTCAAGAAGTACCCTGCTGCATGGATAGGTTGGTGGAGTTGATTGTTCCACCTCCTATCGATAATCTCCCATATGGGATCAAATTTGAGGCTGTCCCCCTTATAATAACTTTTAATAGCCTCCTTGGCCCTATCCATGGCCTCATAAAGATACGCCATTGGGGTTTGATCCCCATCCACCAAGCGAAGCACTCTAACCAAGGGCTCTGACACCTACAATAAAAATTTAAAAATGCAAAAAAGGATTAGAGTTACAATTTAGTAATTTACAAATTTACAATGAAAGACATTAACTTCAAGAAATATATTTAATTTGAATTTAGATTCAAACTCAAAGTTTTGAAGTTACCTTCACAATCTCTGTTGCTCTTTGTGCAAAGAGGGGCTCGAAGACAATGTTTTGAACTCTTTCTCCTTCTGGCTTCTTCGAATAAGGTGAGTCTACCCATGCTTGACTCACAAACATTTGTTTCAAAGCCGTCAAAGCACCAAGAATGCTTTGCAACGTTAAGAAAACCGTTGCAAACCTTGTCACACCAGGTCTCACCAATTCTCTCCCTTTGGTGTGCTCCCTCATCAAGCTGAGAACCCAAGGGTGATTGTAGATATATTTAGTGATCCTCCTTCCATCCTCTACAATCGGTGTGACCCAATCTAATTTGCCTATGTCCTCCAAAAGAAGGTCAAGGACATGGGCAGCACATGGTGTCCAAAAAATTGTGTAGTGTTTATCTTGGAGGATTCTTCCTGCTGCCACATATGCTGCTGCATTGTCAGTTATGATTTGCACCACATTTTCAAGCCCAACCTCCATGCACACTTGCTCCAACATTCTAGCCAAATTTTCTGCATTTTTTACTATGTTGGAGGCATCCACGGATTTCAAGAACACCACCTCATTTTTGCAAGAAACCAAAAAATTAATGATGGTATGGTTTTTTCCATCCGTCCACCCATCAGAAAGTATAGTGCAGCCATATTTTTTCCATTCTTCTTTTTGTTCTTCTATTGCTGCCCTTGCCCTTTCAGTTGCATTAGAAAGCAACCTACAAGTACAAAGTGAAATTAAGTACACAGTTTTAATTTCTAAACAAAAAAATAGCTTAAATTAATCATAAAATAAACTTAAAAAACATAAATTAAACTTAAAGAATATAAACTAACCTCCCACTCAAGTCTTTGCGCGAAGGTGCCTTGTAGCCTTTCCCTGCAACTGTCAATGCGGTCACCAAATTTTGCCAGTAAGGTGAGCTTGCCACATTGAAAGGGATGTTGTTGAAGTACCAAAAATCGGCACAAGCAATATCTGCATGCTCATGCACCTCCTTATTCCACCCAGTTGCCTCTAAAGAAGGTTGTGCACCAGGTGTGTTTCTAGGCACAAAAAAATCACCAATGTGTGAACTCGTGGTTGTGCCTGTAGGTGTTGATCTTGACCCTGGTAGTCTACTAGAGGTACTCGAATGGATGGAGGTGGTGGCGGGTTGCAGCGATTGCCTTCGCACACGTGGACCACGAAGAGATCCCACTATGTTGGCTGCTATATCATCATCATCTGACAGTGACTCAAGGTTGACTGCAACACCTTGAGAAGAAGCTATGGCAGCTTGCATTGCCGCTTTTGCCTTTGCTCTTTGCACCTTTTTTTCTTCTGCAGCGGAAAGTATTGCATTCATTTGTCTTTTTATTTCGTCATTGGTGTTTAGGCACTCCTTAGCATCACGTCTAGGGATGCCTGCAAGGTGGTATTTGAGGCGATTGATGCCTCCACTGTATACATTTTTACACCTAATGCAATACACTGTTCCAGGTTCTGGTCCTTCATATGCATATTTCCAAGCAGGATCTCTAGCTCCTGCTGGACGAGTGCCTACATATTCCCCACTCGTAGGCATGGATGGGGCTGAAGTAGGGGTAGAAGCGGATTGAGAAGCCATTATCAATTAACCTACAAGTACACACAAAAGTGAAAGCACAACTTGTTAGCTTTTTGATAAAATTTTTTAAAACAAGCTAAATTAGATTAAATCAACATAGATTACTTTAAATTAGTAATCTAAGATTCTAAACATATAGATTAAATCAATATAGATTACTAATCCAAGATTCTAATCATTTTCATTAAAAAAATTGGATTAAAAAAAGAAATTAATAAACTAGGGTTACAAAAAAATGTAAAAAATAGAAAATTACTTTAAATTAGAAACAAATTAAGCTAATATATGATTTTAAATATGTTTTCAACAAACAAGAAGAATCAAATTAAAAAAAACAAACTAGGGTTTGAAAAAAATATCAAAAAAATGAAAAATCAGTAAAATATGAGAAAAAATCAGAAAAAAAGTGTCACAAATTCTTGTTTGGATGAATCTAAATCTTCTTTTCAACAATATAAATGTATTTAAATCTATTTTGCAATTCATTCATGATGTTTTTTAAACATACAATCAACAAAAATGAAGAAAAATAAATAAAAAAGAAAGAACAAACAAAAACAGAAAACCTACCTGGAAATCCAATTTGCCTTTGAAATCTGATGAAATCTTCCTTCAAATCTCGTCTCCTCAACGTAAAATCACTAAAAAATGGTGCAAAATGCTCTAAACTCTGTTTTTGCTCAGCCAAGAGTGAAAGAAACTCAAAAAAACCAAATGCAATGACTTTTTGGGCGCCGGCGGACTTCATAGTCTGATCGCGCGAGTTTTTTTTAAAAACTCGCCCACATCCTGTAAAGAAAATTAAAAGTATTGAGTTTTCACAAAAAGCAGCGGATTCTTCCCCGCAAATCTCGTTTAAAAAACTACGCGGAGTTTTTGGCGGGATTTTCCAACTATGCTCGATTGCTTATAGCTTCTATATATTATAAGTTTTTTTTAATAATAGTATATGAATGCTTTGTTCATGAGTATGAGCCAACAGGAATTGAGATCACTAAAAATTCGAGAAATTTTCAAACCACTGAATCGATTTTTAAGTAGGCTCCTTAGTTATAAAATTAAAGAGGTTCTGTCATGATTTTCTAAAACCTTTCACGGTGTGTTTTTCCTCTCACTTCTCGATGTTTTTTATAGTTTTAAAGAGATTTCTCAGGGATTTTTTTTTATCGCTTAGTGTTTTTATCTACAAAGAGAGACATTTTCGTCCCGGAGTTTTCATTCGACATTTGAAGCTCATTCACTTAACCTTAACTTTTTAGAGTATTTTCACAGCAGCGATTTCTTATGGCATCAAAATCGGCGGCACAATACTAAAATGTTTTCTTTGAGTCTCATTTTGTGGGTTACCGCGTTTTCAACGTAGCCCGGTTAAGGTATGATTTTGCCACCGCGTGTTTAATCCTTCAAACAGCGAAATCTAAATGTTTTGAATCGATTTCGGACATTTTGGGTGCGATTGGAGAGCTTGTTCTTAGGCGTTTTCAGGTCACGATTTTGATAAACTCGCCGAATCCATGACCATCATTTTGGGGCGAAGATTTGGCCCGCTCCATTTCACACCGGCCAGCCGACTGCGTTTTTTCCCTATGTTTTTTTCCTTGTATCTGGTCGCGATTTCTTGGTGCGATTTAGCTTTGGATTTGGTTGCGTTTTTCCCCTGATCTTGGCACAATTTAGGTCATTTTTTTTAAGGTTTTTAAAGACGTGTTTTTTTTCAGAATATTTTGCCAGCGATTTCCAGAATTTTCTGTTTTTTTCTGGTTCATTCATGGTTGTCTAGGGTTTCTGAAACTCGATTAGGGTTTTGACCAGTCTTTTGAGGTCAGAAAAATATTTTGATTACATATTCTTTGTGGATTTTTCGAGATCTCAACTGGGTTGTCTTTTGTTTTTTCTGGGTACCTCGTTTTTCATGCCTCAAAATTTGTGCAAGTGGGTGCTGACGAAATTTTCTAGGTATTCAGAAAATTTTCTAGGTTTTCAGCAACTTTTTCTGGGTTTTTAGTAAAACCTCGAAATCCATGCTAGGGTTTCGATTTTTGCCTTGAAATTTGTTCTATAGACCCTTTCTCTGTTTTCTGTGCATTATTTTTTGTCGTCACCAGTTTGACCTTGAGGTACGTGATGGCATTTTTGACGAACATAATGCTCGAAAGCAACCAGAAGTTCAATGGGAAGAATTACAACACCTGGAAGCAGCGCATGATTATGATATTTGAATATCAGTGTCTCGATCAGGTCGTTTTGGGGAACTCAACCCGTCCCACTGTAGTTGGAAAGGACCAGGACAAATGGGATGAACGCAACCGGGAAGTTGTCATGCTCATCAAGCTTTCAGTCATTGACGACTAGCTGCCACAAGTGCCATCAGACAAAATAGCTGCCGAGGTCTGGACGTACCTGAAGGATCTCCATGAAACATCAGATAAGAGTTGTGCATTCTTTCTTAAGAACATGCTCTTTTCGATAATGATGGACGAGAAGACACCTCTCTAGGAGCATTTGACAAAGATAAAGGAGATTCGTGATCAGCTGGAAGCTATTGGTCGGACGATGGAGGAAGAGGACATGGTAGTGATCACTCTGAAAAGTCTATCTAAATCTTATGAACATTTCATCGAGACTCTCAACATTACGTCTGCTAATGTTGATCTGAAGTTTCCGGAGCTGTGTACTATCCTCTTGCAACAGGATCGCTAGAGATAGCATTTTGGGAGCAGTACCGGTTTCACCTCCACAGAGCAAGCGTTCTTTGCCAAATCTTCTGCTAAGAACAAAGGGAAGGCGCAAACTTCTCAGCTGGAAAACTCTGGTTCTTCTTAAGACAACAAGAAGAAAAAGAACGTTCAGTGCAATTATTGCCATAAATACGGTCACATGAAGGTTGACTGTCGCATTTGGTTGGCTTCTGACAAAAGAAGCAGGGAGGGTCTCAACAAAAGGAAAATGTCGTGGAGCACACTGAGCAAAAAGAGTCTGCATTCTATGCGTTTATGGCCAAGAGAACAATAGATCCAGTACAATCTTCTGTCTAGTATATTGATTCTGAGGCTTCACGGCATTTTACTCATTGTCAGGATTGGTTCACAAAATTCGAACCATTCTCTGATTCTGTCATTTTTGGAGGAGGTGAGGAGTACATAGTTGTTGGTAAGGGCATTGTCCAAATTCACTTAGGAGGAAGAAATTTACTCTTTTTCGATGTCTACTATGTTCTAGGCATGGAACATAACCTTCTCTTAGTTAGTCAGATCATGAGGCATTCTCCCTAGTTGGATGTTGTTTTTAGTTCATCCACCTGCAACATCATTGATAGGGAGACTCGTACTACAATCGCTATGGGACTTGAGGATCATGGTCTGTATAGACTTGCTGATTCCGGTGATTCTCAAGAGCACGCTCTGGCAGCTAGGAGTACAACCATCAGCAAACTTTGGCATCAGCGTTATGGGCACTTGAATGTGCACTATCTCTCTCAACTGTCTTGGGAGGGTTTGGTTGTTGGTCTACCTGATATCCAAACTCAAAATCATGGAGTTTGTGGAGCTTGTGAAGTTGGGAAACAACATCGGACACCGTTTTCGGATGGTGATTCTTGGCGAGCCTCCAAGGTACTTCAATTGGTTCATGCTGATGTATGTGGGCCAATGAACACTCCATTTGTTACTGGGTCTAGGTACTTTTTATTATTTGTTGATGATTTTAGTTGGAAAATGTGGGTGTGTTTTCTCAAACATAAATCAGATGTGTTCAATACATTTCAGCAGTATAAGGCCTTAGTTGAGAAAGAATCAGGTTCTCAGATTGTCACTCTAAGGTTAGATAATGGGGGGGAGTTTTGTTCAGCTGACTTCTCTA
>VDFB02267737.1:0-48987 GCA_007258455.2 Sequoia sempervirens
GCTTGTGATAACAAAACGCTGAGCCTATTGTGCCTTCTATTTGTTGCTCAAGTATTGTTCATTTGTATTGTGATAAGTAAATTGTTGAGCCTCTTTAGCCAACAAGGAGTTAGTGAGATTGCTGTTTTCTATTGTGTTAAGAATAAGTTTGCAAGACTCCTTAGCTGCAATTTCTTATTCAAGGCATGTTAGAAGGGAGTTTTGTTTTAGAGATTTGAGTAATAAAATCATGAGCCTCTTTTGCCTTGGTCTAAAATCTCAGATTTCCGTCATCTATGTTATGCTTTCATGATCTTTATTTCAGCTTACAGTGAAGTGTGTAGGTGTTTGTTGAGAGAGAGATTGTTAAAGTATTTTTGTCAGAGAATCTACCTTGTTAATTTCTAACTTCTCTTGCTCTGCTATTACTAGAGAGGTTAGGAACGTCTTTAGTCTAAGTTAGTCGTAGTTGAACTTCTTATCAGAAAATCTCAGCTGCGGCGTTTGTGTTTAAAAAACCTTGTGCTCTAAGCTGATCCAAAAGATAGGCAACTTAGTTTTAGTTTACTTTCTTTCAAACACCATCAGCAAGAGGGAGCTTCCCCTCCTAATTTGAAGAGCAGTTTATCTGTGCATAGCTGTCCGTTTTCAAATCCGCATTCCAGAGGTGCGAATTTAAACGCCAACAGTTTTCTGGCGCCCACCGTGGGGCACGAGGCTTTAAACAACAAAGAAAGCTTAGGCTTTATGTCACGGGTATGACCATCTGGCGTCCTACTGCTCCAGTTCAACAACCTGATCTTACACCTCCAGTTATCCAGCCAAGTTTCCAGATAATTGAAGGAGAGCAAGTGGACATTATCAGCAGCCTGAGAAGTTTCATCTTTGAGAAGAAGGAGACCCCTGCTCAGTGGAGAAACGCTGCTGCTATTCTAGACAAAGAGGAAGAGAAAGCCGATATTGCAGCCGAGAGACCTGTCTTGCCACCACCCGCGTGGGACTAGACAATCCTGGCTTACATAGTCTATACAAGGAGGAGAACAAGAACAAATCCGCTTTTCCAAGAAGATACTTTCCTTCCACATACGCATCATACAGAAGTTGGAGAATCATCCGACACAGTACCTGAATCCGACACAGTTCCTGAGTTCAACACCGTACCTGTGTTCGAAGAAGAAGAGTTCGAAGCAATGGGTGATAACCGCAACAACGATGACAACAACAATCGCAATCGGAGAAGAGGTCCCCCACTGCCTTGGGGTGACAATATTGGACCTTTGGCCTTAGGGGCAAATCACGAATTGCCTAAGGGGTCAAGAAAGCACTTTCCACGTTTCCAAGGTGATGGAAGTCAACATCCTGATGATCATCTTTCAGCCTTTTCAACGGCTTGCGCTGTTTTGCATGTAGGTCATGAAGATGTTGCTGTTCGTCTCTTTGTTGAGACACTCGCGGGAGCTGCTGCCGAATGGTTCAATCATTTGGGACCCGGTTGCATAACCAACTGGAATACTATGACTGAAAAGTTTCTTGCGAGGTTCAAACCAGCTGAAGATAGCCACCAGTTGTTCGCTCGACTTTCCAATTCAAAGAAGGAGGACAATGAACCAATGAGAGAGTTCGTAGCAAGGTTTAACCGCCTGGTTACTCGTCTTTCATATACACTCAATCCATCGCCTGAGATCCTGTTAAGCAGTTTCATCAATGCACTTCCATCAGAGATAGCCTTTATCATAAGATCGGCGCATGAGACGGAACTGGGAGAAGCACAACAAGGTGCAATAGAAATTGAAGACAACATGATCACTTCAGGAAAGATCAGAGGAGATGCTATTAGACCTTTGGTTCAAAGTTCTGCTGATCCATTACTTCAAAGGGTTGCAAATGAAGTAACTATTCTCAAGAGGCAATTGCCACTTCAGCCAACGCCTCTTGCTCAAGTTGCACCACCACCTGCCTTGCCCGCACCACAGCAGCCTTATCAACCTCAGCAGCCATATCAGCCAAGGAGGAATAACTTTCAGCCTTACAACAATTACAAGCCACGAGGGCCACCTCCACCAAGGCAAGCGGCCGACAATACACAAAATGCTGTGTTTTGCTCTTTTCATGATTCCACTGAACATGCCGGCGCATCTTGCCCTGAAAATGTCAGAATGAACGAGATAATGGGATATGCCGAAGCTGCACCTGCACCAAGTTTCGTTCCAACTCCAAGTTCGAATGTTGTCTTACCTCAATCGGACAACTTCGATGGCGACTCCGCAACGGGCTACTTTGAAAGTGAACCCGTTTTTGAAGAACAAGAAGAAGATATTTGTCAGTACTCTCTTGCAGTTAATCCTGAGAATCATACGACTCCTGTGTTCACCAGAGCTCAACATCTGAGGGCACACAAAGAAGAAGAAGAAGAGAGGTTGAAGATATCAAAAGAAAAAGAAAGAGAAGTAGCTTCTACTTCAAATATTAAGTCTTCTCAAGAGAACATGAAAGCAGTTGCTGAAGGTTCGTCCTCAGCAAATTTTGATATTGTAGATTCATTGATGAAGAACAAAGTGCAGATTTCTCAGTTAGAGTATCTCCAAGATCATCCAGAGCAAGTGGACCGACTTCTCAAATTTGTGAAGAAAGGACCTACCAAGCAGCCCACATTGCTCGAATCATCCGTTCCGGCGGAAGACAAGCCTAAGCCCTTCTATATTTCTCTATATATAGGAGGTTACAAATTGAGCAATTGTATCATCGATTCCGGAGCTTCCGATAACGTCATGCCTCTACAAGTGATGAATGCTCTAGGACTTTCGTGCACCAAGACAAAGGACAAATGCTACTCACTGGAGTCCAAGTCGGTGCCGTTGGTCGGTCAATTGAAAGATGCTCAAGTAAGGTTGGCGGCTTGTCCTGAAAAGAAAATCATGATGACCATCCTAGTAGCTGACATTCCAGCAAGCTATGGGATGCTATTAAGCAGAAGCTTTTGCAAGGACCTCGGTGGAGAGATTCAGATGGATTGGTCTTCTGCAAATATTCCGTTAAAGAAAGGAACTTTCAAGCTGGAACCAGAACCCAAATCTCGATTTGCGGTCGTGAAGTCTCAAGATCCTCAAGCTCAAGTTCTATATCAAGAAACGGGTCTTGGTACTTACGCCATGCTGTCGGAGGTTCCTGAAGAAAGTCAAGAGGTCGCATGCATCGTAGAGAAATCAGCAGATGATCCTAAGTTGTGGACTTTGCAGTTCGATGGGAGTTGTTCCACTGCTGGTTCAGGAGCGGGAGTTGTGATAATCTCTCCCGAAGGACAATTGTATCCTTTTGCATACCGCTTGCAATTTGAATGTACAAATAATACGGCGGAATATGAGGCGCTTTTACTAGGTCTCAGGAATGCAAAAGATATGGGTATCAAATACCTTAAGGTCGAAGGTGATGCGGAGCTTGTTGTAAAGCAAGTCAGAGACCAATTCAGAGTAAAAGCAGATCGTCTTCGACATTATAGAAATAGGGTGTGGAATGCAATAGATTGGTTCGAAGCATTTGATATCAAGTACATTCCACGTCTGGAAAATAGCAGAGCAGATGCCCTCGCGGTATCAGCTTCACTTTTCATGCCACATTCTGACTTTCGTCAGAATGCGTTTGCCATTGAATTAATATACAGGCCAGCTGTACCTGACAACTGTGATAATTGGCAAGTCTTTAACGATGATGAACACATTAAGGAGTTTCTTGTTATGGGAGATAATTTCAAGGAATTGTTCTTTGAAGGCAGTTCATCTACTCACAGAGAAGCAATAACAGAAGTTTCTGATACGCCAAAGATTGCTGAAGATAAAGAAGTTCCAGAAGAACCAGAATCCAGCATAATCCAGTTGAAAGGAAATAAAATTCCCAAGGGTTTAGTTTCCTTGGAGAATATTTTTGACAGGCATGATAGATACATTCAAGAGCAGAGAAATTCAAGTGACAGAACTTCTGCCGAATATCAACAAGTCAATATTGGTACAATTGACAAGCCCAAGCTTGTTAATTTAGGTACATGTTGCACGGTGGAGGAGAGCGAGAAGTTCATTTCTTTGTTCCAGCAATACCGAGATGTCTTCGCCTGGTCATATGAAGATTTGAAAGTTTTTACACCAAGAGAATTGTCTCACACAATTCCTCTTCGACCTGAAGCAAAGCCCTTCAGGCAAAAGCAAAGACACTACAATCCGCGGATTCAAGACACCATCTACGCGGAGATCCAGAAGATGGTGAATGCAAAGATCATCTTTCCCATCCATCATTCCACTTGGGTGTCGAATATAGTTCCTGTGCGCAAGAAGAACGGAGAAATCAGAATTTGCGTCGATTTCAGGAACCTGAATCAATCATCGCTCAAGGATAATTATCCTTTGCCGATCATGGAGCACACTTTACAGGCGGTTACCGGTTCAGAGATGCTGTCTTTATTGGACGGTTTTTCTGGTTATAATCAAATAGCGGTGGCTGAGGAAGATCAATTCAAGACGGCATTCACAACCCCGTGGGGTACATTTGCCTATGAAAGAATGCCCTTCGGCCTCATCAACGCCGGTGCTACATTTCAAAGAGCCATGGATTTGGCGTTTGGTGATTTGAAGAATAAAGTAATAGTTGTCTATCTTGACGACCTCACTGTTTTCTCAAAGACACGACAAGATCACTTTTCACATCTAGGGAAAGTCTTTGAGAGATGCAGATATCATAAAATATCCTTGAATCCCAAAAAGTCTATCTTCGCGGTGACGGAAGGCAAGTTGCTTGGCCACATCGTCTCCAAGGAGGGAACTCGAATTGACCCAAGCCGGGTTGAAGCTATCCGAAGTTTGTCTCTTCCAACAAGCAGAACAGGGGTACACTCTTTCTTTGGTAAGGTAAATTTCATACGAAGATTTGTACCAGATTTTTCTGAGTTGACTAAAGATATATCTGCTATGATGAAGAAGAAGACAGTTTTCAAGTGGACGGAAGAAGGAAAGAAGGCGTTCGCAGCAATAAAAGAAGCCATCAGTCGAGCTCCAGTGCTAGTTCGTCCTGATTTTGAAAAGGAATTTATCCTTTATTGTTATGCATCAGAGTATACTCTGTCTGCCATTCTGACACAAAAGTTAAATGAAGAAACTGAATCTCCAATAGCTTTCATGAGCTGCAGTTTCAAGGACAGCGAATCAAGATACTCTCAGATTGAAAAGAATGCCTATGCGGTGGTTCGAGCTGTAAAGAATTTCAGATTCTATATCCTAAATTCTCACACCGTTGTGTATGTCACAGATCCAGCAGTGAAGAGCGTGTTAACTCAACAGGAGATGGGCTCTAAAAGAGGAAACTGGATCGCGAAGGTTCAAGAGTATGACTTGGAGATCAAGCCGACCAAACTCGTTCGCGGGAGAGGTCTTTGTCAGTTGATGGCGGAAGATGGTGATAAGAAACTTCAAGCTAAAGGTATACCCGAGATTGAACCTGAAGTTAAAGAAGACCTTCCAATGGTCTTGCTGATCGAGTCTTCGGGAGAATGGTTTACTGAGATATGGTATTACCTAACATACGGTGATTGTCCAAATCACCTGAACAAGCAACAAAGGAGAACGCTTAAGCTGAAAGCGCAGAATTATATAATCATCAGCAATGTTTTGTACAAGCGGGGCCTTGACGGAACATTCTTGTTGTGTGTCACCAAAGATCAACAACGGCGCTTGCTGGAAGCTTTCCATAATCAAGCATGCGGTGGTCACTTTTCATCAAAGGTAACAGCTTTTAAAATCTTGCGGGCTCAATTCTTTTGGCCGACTATGTTCCGCGATGCATACGAGTGGGTACATAAATGTCAGTTGTGTCAACAGTTTGTTGGCAAAGCAAAGTTAGCAGCCGCTCCTCTCAGGCCAGTTGTTATAGATGCTCCATTTCAGCAATGGGGTCTAGATTTTATTGGTCCTATCAACCCACGTTCCAGCAAGGGGCATATTTATGTCCTTACAGCTACTGATTATTTCACTAAATGGGTTGAAGCCATTCCTACCAAGCGAGCTACGTCCGAGGTCGTGTGTGAATTCTTAAAGGAAAACATTGTCACACGCTTTGGAGTGCCTCGCAAAATTGTGACAGATAATGCAACATGTTTCTCGTCAGAGGAGCTAATGGAGTTCTGTTTTGATCACAGCATTACACTATCTCATTCATCAGATTATTACCCCCAGGGTAATGGACAAGCTGAATCATCAAACAAGAACATTGTCACAATCATTCGCAAGTTGGTTGATTCCAGTCAGCGAACTTGGCACAAGAAACTTTATGATGCTCTCTGGGCCGACAGAATTACTCCGAAGAGAGCCATTGGTACCTCACCCTTTATACTCCTGTATGGTACAGAAGCAATGATACCCATCACATTGGAGTTGTCCGCCTTGCAGCTGGCGACCTCAGTAGAAGATGGAGAGTTCACAGATCCTGTTCAGAAACGTATCTTGTACCTGACTAAGCTTCAAGAAGAAAGGGAAGAGGTAGTAGATAGAATCACTCAGCACCAAGAGCGGGTGAAGAAAATTTTTGACAAGAAAGCTCGCCATCGAGATTTCGAGGTTGGAGATCAAGTCCTCTTATGGGATAAGAGACATGAGCCCAAGGGAATGCATGGGAAATTTGATTCCTTGTGGCTGGGACCTTTCACAATTCACGAGTTCGCCGGAGAGAACACTTATATTCTCTCGCGCTTGGATGGAAGTCTCCTCCCTCTACCACATAGCGGGCAGTATCTGAAGCACTTCGTCCCTCCGGGGGTGGAGTAAGTTCTCAAAACTCAATCTTTGTACATATTTTTCATTGCTTTTCGTAATGTGTTTCCCCTTTCCGTGATGTTTTCGTTATGTTGTTTTTCCCCTTTCCGTAACAGTCCTGTCGTGTTTTAGGTGATTAGGAGTCTTGTTTTAGGTGATTAATAGGGAAGTCCAACTATTAGGTGATTTTTAGGAAGTCCGGTTATAGGTGATTAAGGAATGTCCTGCAAATTAGGTGATTAGGAAATGATGCTGACTCCGATACCCAATGGACAAGGCACTGGTCTAAGCTTAAAACTTCAGAGATTCTATGGTTCTCCTATGCCGAAAGTATCCGCCATGGTCCCCAAACAGAGCCAATGTTGTACCCCAAAATTAAAATTTTTGTTACACTTAGACATTTTGAAGAAATGAGTAAAAGTCTTGTCAAAACAGTCAAAAAGGTCAAAATTTGGGTGTGCATGTCTTGCATGGAGGGTTAAAACACAAAATTTTCAATTTCTGACGATCTGGGTCTGCTAAGAGCAGCTTAACCTACAAAACCCAGATCTCAGCCATCCCTTAAATTTTAGGAAAACTGCTATTTTAGAAATTTTCTCGAAATAGTAAAGTTTTCCGGTTTTTCCGGTTTCTTCAAACGGATAAATTTTCTAAAATAGAAAATTTCTAAAATAGAAAGTTGGTCCGACAGGTCCGAACGATTTTGATTGGCTCAAAATGTGTCCGTATCGGGCCGGTCGTAATCTTAAAATAATCGGGCTTTGCCCTACTGGGTCTATTCAGCTTTTTCAGAAGCATATCTGGAGTTCCGAGGTCATCAATGGAGGTCATCCGAACTGCCAGGCGTTAATTTTAGCATTCAAAACTTCCAGCAGAAAGTGAAATGATGAACATGCACGAGGATCGAGGAAGAAAAGTGAAAAGTCATGAAAATTTTCTAAGTCTGCTAAGTTTGGGCGCCCCAGTTGAAGAAAGGCGCCCACCTTTTTAGGGCATCAGATGAAGAAATTAGGGTTACGGTCTCCAATGGAAGTTGCGCAGTTTTCAGTCAGCTTCGCGATGGATATCCCCGTCAGAGCATCTGACGATCCAGTCTCCGGCAAATTCAAGTCAAAGTAGAAGGTATAAAGTGAAAATCTGAAACTTGAAGTTGAATAAATTATGAATTTTTCTAAGTCTGGAGAAACTGGGCGCCCTAAGAAGAGAAAGGCGCCCAAACTTTTCAAGGGTGCAAACAGAGGAATTTGCAGTCGAAGCTATAACGGGATGTCTTCAGAATTCAACTGGCTTTGCAGTGAGCTATTCAGCACGACAAACGGAGCTCGCAGTCATCAGATTCAAAAGGCTGAACAGAAGGTCCGACGAGAGGTGAAAAGAGAAATTCAAAGCAAAAGTGAAAAAGGTGAAAAATAAACTAAGTATTGGTAAACTGGGCGCCCCCAGTCAAGATAGGCGCCCAACCTTTTGAAGGGTGAAAGTTCACTTTTTGACAAAAGTGTCTCCAGAGGACCCCTTTTCATTTTCAGTCAGCTTCGCGATGAGCACAAACATTCAGCGATCCGACACTCGGAGCTTAAGATCCAACAAGGTCATCTGAAGAAGTGAGGGACCTGAATAAATTGAAAATTTTCTAAGTCTGATGGAAGTGGGTGCCCCAGTTGAAGAAGGGCGCCCAAATTTTAAAGCCTTCAGATGATGGAATTTGCATAAGTAACGTCCAAGAAGGCCTCGCCAAAATCAGTCTGGCTATCCAACGAAACACTCAGGCAGTCAGTCCGATCAACGTAGCTCCCGGAATCGAAGATTCACCAGAAGATCAAAGGGAGAAGGAAGAACTTGGAAGTCAGGAAAATGGCTAACACTGGAGAAGTTGGGCGCCCCTAGAAGGAAAAGCCTCCCGTGAATTCGGAGGTCGAAATCAAGTTTTTAGCAGGAGGTGCCTCCAAAACATCTTCTTAAGAATCAGTCCGGCTCCGCAGTGAACCACTCAGCTCGCCTGTCGGGTAAACCTGTCAACGAGAAATCAGTGGCAAAGTGGCATGTCAAAATTGAGGAAAATCGAAAAAGTGAGAATTTTGACTAACACTGGTGAAGTTGAGCGCCCCTCTTGGAGAAAGGCGCCCAAACCTTCATGCCTTAGAAGATTTTTGAAGATTTTCAAAATTTCAAAATTTGCTTGAGAAGAAGATGGCGTCCAAACTTGAGAAGCTGAGATTTAGGGTTTTGAAAATAAAAGCAGAAAAAAAAGCAAAACCTAAAATCGAACTCTAAGTCTATTTAACACTTCTTTTCAATGTATTTTTCATTATTTTTGCAGGTAGCATCCAGAGGAGAAAGTTGGAGCAGCAAGTTTGAAGAATTTTTGTGATTAAAGAATTCATAGTTGCTGGTTTTATATCAGATTTTTCAGACCAGCAAGCATAAACCATTGTTCTTTCAAGCTTTTTGTTCCAGAAGATCAAATTTTTCAAGCAGAATGCCAAGGCTTTCAATTTTTCAGTTATCTGGGTCTTTTTGCCTCCACCTTCTGAAGAATTTTTCAAGAACTTCATCAAGTTGCAGCAGTGCTTTTATTTTTGCATGTCAGGGAAAACCTCAGTGCTTTCAAATTTCAACCATCTGGGTCCTTTCCAATCAGTCTTCTGAAGAAAACCCATATCACAGCCTTTTTTGAAAACCTTAGGGTTAATGCTTTCAATCAAACGCCGGTTCTTTGCAGTCCAATCAACTGGGTCCATTTCTAACGATGTTCTGAACAAAACCCAGATGCCAGCTTTTTTCGGGAAAAATTGAAGAAATTAGGGTTTGCTGCTTTTTCAGTCAAAATTCAAGATTTTCAAAAACGGACGATCTGGTTTGTCTTGTATCAATATTCCGAATAAAACTCCATATTCCCAGGTGCAATTTCTCAAAAATCGGTCCGTTGAAGCACAAAAAATCAGCATTCTAAAAATAGAAATTGCACAAGACTTGTCTGAACCAAGGCGAGTTTACAGTCATTCTTCAAGTTTTCTGAAATGGAGTACACTCCTAATGTTTTCAAGTCCGAATCAGCACTTTTTCACAATTACATCAAAACAAACAGACAGACTTTTTGCATCAGCGTCGTTTGTTCTAATCTACACGCTTGAGAGAGCAGTAACACTTCAATCAAGAACCTCGGTCATTCGGGACTCCCCGCAGCGTACCGCTCATTCCCTATATCAGTCTGTATTCTTGAGTTCTAACGCCATGGATTAAGCATTACAACCCGGCTACTAGGGAGATCCAGTCAGCAGATGGCAGGTTGATTTGCAGTTTAAAGCCTGACATGGTTGAAAAGTGTTTTCCATTCCCCCATGGCCTGAAAGTGTAACTCTTTCGAGGGATGAGTGTGAAAAGATGTGGAATATGCATAAGGACAAATACAGCAAGAAGATTGCCCAGAGATGGATGAAAGAAAAACATAAGACATTGCCCAAGAATGTCGGACGAGGGGAGTTCAAGGACGAGGTTGCCATCATCATCACTTTGCTCAACAGGGTCACTGGTTCCGAGGATGCCACCAAGTTCCAACCTTGGATGTTTTATGCCATACCTCACATTATGAAGAAAACCGAGTTTTATGATTGGCCTACTTTGATTAGTGACTGCCTACATCAACAAATAACAGAATATTTCCAGTTTCATGTATTCCACATGGTGTCATATCTAGTCTACCTGGTGGCCTATCAAGGTCAATTCAGAGGATTGAACACCGAGGGATCTTTGAGCGTTCAACACATATATAATTATTATCCTCAGCTGGAGTTCACAAAGTCGTTGCACCACTACAAAAGGGTGAACGAGGCATTCTTGATGTACACGGTGCGTGACTTAGACAATGAATTGCACGTCCGCATCTCTTCAGTTGCTAGGGCAGCAATGGCGGAATGGGCAGATTGGTTTATACAGTTTCCTACCTTTACCTATCTCAGGGTTTATGGTTATTCAGGTGCCCCGCTCATGTTGCCAAGGTATCCGTCAGACGAGGTCATCTTCATGGAATTCTTGAGGCAAGCTCACGGTGTTCATTCAGTCTTGAGAAATAGAAAGAAACCCTCTCTTCACTTTCCATTAGGGTTGGGTATTTATACATGCAGGACTGCTGCAGATGCCAGGACAATTGGAGAAGAATTAGATAAATTCGGTCTCAAACCCTACAGTGAGAGGCGGTCATTTGATCCTCATGGTGTCTACGCTGGCCGGTTGGAAAAGAATTACAATCATATACCCGCACTTGAAGATTTTTGGGCTAACTGTGCAGATGAGTTTGAAGTGCGAAGGCGTAGTTACAGCAGGTTGACTCTCCATCAGATGAAAGATTGTTTAAATGAAGACATTGAAGGACTCTCTGATGATGATGAAGATGTGCTTCTACCGATGTACACTCAGAAAAGGATCAAGGATCAGCCTCTTCCACAAGTTAATTGGGCAAACAAGGAATCTCTTTCAGTTGAAGACAGAACAAGACAAGTCATTGAGTATAGTAAGGTTTTCTTAGTGCTTAAAAGGAAGAACTCTATTCCAGTAGCAGAGCCGCCAAGGATAATTCCCTCTTCTTCTACAGCACAGTCAAAAGGAAAGGGTAAAAGTCAGTCTCAAGATGGCGTCAAGGGATGTAGATCAAATAAAAATGTAAAGAGAAGGTTGGATTTCTCAGGCATAGTCATACAGGAACAGCCTACGGTTGATTCAGAAGTTCCTCTTGACGAGCCCATACCTCAGAATGAAACAGAGGAGCCACCTTCAACACATGTTCCTGTACCTTTGACGGGTTCGTCACCAATTCATATTGATCTTGATATCGAAGATGATGAAGAGATCGCAGCAGTACCTCCTGAGGAAGTTAGTAAAGATACTACGGTGTCTTGGCTTGAGAACTCCTTAGGAAGGGTTAGGAGAAGGCCTTCATATCAAGTGAGTGTTGATGATCTCGATAATATTTATCAGGAACCTCCTAAGAAGAAGGCAAAGAAGCAAGTTCACTTTGATAGGAATCCTGATAACGAGATTGTTGTAGAGACTGCTGTGCCTCCAGAAGATAAGAATAGAGATGAGGTGAACATGGATGATTTTGTAATGGTCAAGGCTAATCTTGGTAGAAATACCAGACATGCAGATTTGAGTCTCTTCAAAGTTGTATCCGAAAACCTACATGAAAGAGTGCTTAAAGATGGAGAAGACAAGGCAGCCCTCAAGGCCGAAAATCAGCAGCTTAAGCTTTTTATTTCTAACCTTGCTCGTGGTTCTTCACAAACAACCCAGTTGCTGCCCCAGGTCTTAGAGACACCAGCTGATCACCATCAGTTAAGACAGCTGGTCATATGTGGGAAAGAGACTCAGGAGTGGATCGAGAGCTTCATTGTCAGAGGAAAGGAGATCTTGGCTCGGATGTTCCAGTTGAGAGAGAATGCTCATAAACTTCGTCAAAGCATCCAAGGATTTGAACAAACATTGGCTGAAGTAAAACCTAGGCATGAGATTATCATTGCTGATTTAGACACAGCCTACGGTTCAGCAGTTTCAAAGGAGCATAAAAGACAAATCCTTGCTTGGAGAGAGCGTCATGTTTTCAAAGTTAGAACTTATGAGAGGATATCTGAAGAATTCATTACCTACAGACAAAGGGTGGTTGAAGCTCTCCTTTTCATCAGCGAATTTGTCATAGAGATCCCCTCTCAGTACAGTCTTGAAGATGGTTCTTATGTCGGGCTTGAGGAGGTGCAAAATCAGTTCCAGAACGTTGTTCAAAGTTGCAGCCCAGTTGGCGGAAGGATAGGTCATATTTCAGTGATGTCAGCAAAGTTCAATAAAGCGGCCAATGAGATTGAAGATTTCCTAAGATCTATTGAAGATGCCGAAGATATTCTTGAAAAGCGGTGTTTTGCTGTTGATGGTATAGATGCACCGAACCGGGACACAATCTCAAACTTCCTAGCGGATGTGATCGAGCTTTAAAGCAGCTTTCTTCTAGAAGCTTTCTTTCCCGCTTTCTTTCTATTCTTGGAATCATCCTTATCCATTCTTTGAGGATAGAAAGAAGATAAGATGTAATAGTTGGCGTTTCCCGCTTTTTCTGCTTTTTAGGGTTTTAGTTGTTATCTTGTTTCTAGATTTAGTAATAAAGCTTGCTTGCTGAGCAAGCCCTAGATTGTGAAAGCAAGGAGATTTTAGGGTTCCCTACTCCTCTGCTTCTCTATAAATAAGAGCCTTTGCTCATTTAGTTTCTTTAACCGTGCTTATGAGAACAAAACGCTGAGCCTATTGTGCCTTCTATTTGTTGCTCAAGTATTGTTCATTTGTATTGTGATAAGCAAATTGTTGAGCCTCTTTAGCCAACAAGGAGTTAGTAAGATTGCTGTTTTCTATTGTGTTAAGAATAAGTTTGCAAGCCTCCTTAGCTGCAATTTCTTATTCAAGGCATGTTAGAAGGGAGTTTTGTTTTAGAGATTTGAGTAATAAAATCATGAGCCTCTTTTGCCTTGGTCTAAAATCTCAGATTTCCGTCATCTATGTTATGCTTTCATGATCTTTATTTCAGCTTACAGTGAAGTGTGTAGGTGTTTGTTGAGAGAAAGATTGTTAAAGTATTTTTGTCAGAGAATCTACCTTGTTAATTTCTAACTTCTCTTGCTCTGCTATTACTAGAGAGGTTAGGAACGTCTTTAGTCTAAGTTAGTCGTAGTTGAACTTCTTATCAAAAAATCTCAGCTGCGGCGTTTGTGTTTAAAAAACCTTGTGCTCTAAGCTGATCCAAAAAGATAGGCAACTTAGTTTTAGTTTACTTTCTTTCAAACACCATCAGCAAGAGGGAGCTTCCCCTCCTAATTTGAAGAGCAGTTTATCTGTGCATAGCTGTCCGTTTTCAAATCCGCATTCCAGAGGTGCGAATTTAAACGCCAACAAGATACAAGGAGTCCACCCACATCCTTTGGAGCCTAAATACTTCTACATCACATACTATCTCAATATTCACCCAAGGCAACATATAGCAAGCTGTAACATTATGTTCTCTTCTCAAAGTTACATTTGCTACCTTCATTTTGTGCACATATTATCTACTCAGTTATGGTGTACTTATTTGTAATACTCTGCTCTATATTCACTCATGGTTATTTTAATTACAGTTTTGCAACTATCTCTATCCTAAATCTGTTATTAATTGCTTTCTTATAACATATCTGAATTCTTGCAATTTGAAGTGTTGTACAACGTAATCATCTTTGGGCCCCATTCATAATCAAAGACAAATAAAGCAAACATCTTGCTCTAGCATGATAAGTATAAACTATTGCTGTAAATAGTGACTTTATCAAACTAGTTAGTTTTTAGCCTACCTAGGAAAGTCCTATTCACATTGCTTAAGTCTCCACTTAGGGACTTTTAGCCTTGTGTCTCACTTCATAGCATTGAGACGTGTCATCATAACTTGAGACACCTATTGCATGCATACTTGCCACTTGCTCACACACTTGTCAAGTGTGATCACAAGTGTTGCACATATAGAGGGTTAGTCAATTGTTCAGTCCTACCTTCTTACCTCATTTATCTTGCCTATATATGCAAGGTTTTTCATTGTATTTACACACTCTTGATTTTATATTGGTAGACATACTATTGTGCTCATATTTTCACTTGTGGAAGGTTATCAATTCAAGCTCTTTGATCTTGGCATTCTCCAACATGGTTTCAAAGCCATGAGAGCACGTTCCTTCCCACATCATGGTGATTTCCACACATAGCCCTATCATCGGAGCGTCATAGAGCCATTCTAAAAATCGGGTATTGATTTATTTGTTTTTAGTAAGTTATGCTTTCAAAACACTAGTGTTTGCATACTTTGGTAGCTGTTTTTTGTTTAAGGCATTTTATTTTTGAATCAAATTTGCATCTTCTGCACATTGGATAGAAAAACGATTTCTGGGTTTTGTTTGCAGCAATGAAAAATCATCTGGGTATTTGTTAGTTTTTGCAGAAATTAAATGAATCTTGCAAAAAACGTTACCAAAATAGCACGACACGACCATTTTTTCTTGCAGATAGAAAAAAAAAAAATTATCAAATTGCATCTTCAACACATTGGAAAGAAAAAATCAGAAATGTTCAGGCCATTGTAGACAGAAAAATAAAATATTGTAATAACTTTTGTTCGATAACTTGAAATTGAATGTCATTTTCTTCAAAAATTCATATTTTTTCATTTTCAATCCATTGGACTTACTTACATTGTAAAAAAGGACTAAATTATAAAGTGCAAAATTTTGGGGGACTCTAAAATATTGAATCGAGGGAATGTCTTGTGTTGTGCCCTTGAGCACTTCTATGAGTCGTGTCTTTGAACACTTGCACATTTCCCTTAAGTGTTTTCTTCCCACACTCATTTTTGTTTTAGCTAATAGTAGTCATGTCTCCAAATCCATGGAAAATCAAATGTGATTATTGTAAGAAGAAAAGACATACCATAGATGAATGTATGTTTAAACAACTTGATGACTTGGAACTTGCTTGCAACTTCATCAATTACAACAACTTTGCATTAAAAATGGAATCAACTTGTTAGATTCTTCTAAACCAGCACTTGCAGAAACATCCAGTCTCATTCAGTCATCTTGTGAGACATCACCATCATTTGAAGATGAACAATGTAGTCCAATGACATGCATTGCAATCTCATCACCTGATGCTACTTCAAAATTGAGAGTTGCTTCCTTGAGAACTTCCAAAGATTCAATGCACCAGGATATTGTCCTTCCAGATACCCCATATTGGGACAAATTTCTACCAGATATTGCATCTTTGTTTCTAGAGTCCCACATTGCAAGTTGGGAAGACACCATTGAGGATATTAGTATTTTTTTATGAAATTTCTTGCAATATATTAGAGTTCAAAGACACTTCATTGAGAGCATCTAGTAATTCTTTGCAACATAACATAACATCTTTGGTGCTTCTTCCACATCAATATTCACATGGAGCATTTGAGCAGATCTCAGAGATTACATCTAGGTGTTTTGATCATGTGCAAAAATCAAAAACCTCCATTTTACTTCCTACATATTCCTATCACAAATGGGAAGTCATCTTGCACATTTGTGGTGTTGTTTCTTCCCACAAAGAAATATTGTTCAACATTCATGGATCAGCTTCAGCATCCCATGTCGAGCATCTACCAACACTATAGGCATCATTTTGAGGAGAGGCAGCATGGTTTCTCTTCTCCTATCAGTTTTGGGAGGAGGTATTTCCTCACATGGAGTTCATTACTTCACATTTTTTGGAGGGGTCACATAGATCTCCTCTCTTTTCTCTCCTATGGGGAGGTACTTCCATCATACTTATGTGATAGAAGTAGTCCTTGGGGGGTCATCATGAGTCCTATCTTCTTCACTTGTACATTTCATTTCACTGCATTTGTCTTTTGGAGGAGTTTTATTTCCCATTGGGTTTTCTCCTTTTCTCCACTTTGTGAGAAATTTGTACATGAGTACCTAACATGGCCTAATAGTTGGGACTCATCATCTTGCATACATTACTCCCCAAGTTACACTTAAGAGAGGGTGTTAGTGTAAATAGTGACTTTATCAAACTACTTATCTTTTAGCCTACCTAGGAGAGTCCTATTCACATTGCTTAAGTCTCCACTTAGGGACTTTTAGCCTTTTGTCTCACTTCATAGCATTGAGACATGTGTCCTCATCACTTGAGACACCTATTGCATGTATACTTGCCACTTGCTCACACACTTGTCAAGTGTGTGAGCAAGTGTTGCACATATAGAGGGTTAGTCAGTTATTCAATCCTACCTTCTTTCCTCATCTAGCTTGCCTATATATGCAAGTTTTCTCATTGTATTTACACACTCTTCATTTTATATTGATAGACATACTATTGTGCTCATATTTTCACTTGAGGAAGGTTATCAATTTGAGCTCTTTGATCTTGGCATTCTCCCACAAACTCTCTTGATTGTGGTTGGACTGCTAAGACTTTTCTTTTGCCCACTCAAAATGATAGCAGCATGGATGGCAGATGTCAAATTTTTAATAAATCTTTAGATGACATTTTTTCCACAAATTTGCCATTGGGCCCTAGATCATGATAACTGACAAATAAAGAAAACATCTTGCCCCGGCCAAGAAAATATACCAGTTTCACCTCTGGGCTCCAGATCCAGTTTTCATCTTTGGGAACTATTGCTATAGAACTCACTTTTGGGCCCTGGATCATGGTCAAAGAGAAATAAACCAAACATCTTACCCTGGCAAGGAACATACAAACTCTTGATTGCAGTTGAAGTGAAGTGCTAAAACATTTTTTTGTCCACTTTGACTGACAGTAGCGTGACTAGCAGATGTTTATTTTAACATGGAACTATATAGTCTAGATGACTTTTTTTACCTTTTCAAGTTGTGGTCAATATTTAAAAGGCTTCAATTATTTGTGTATCAGTTGCCAAAGGTTTCATCAATATCTTATTGGTACAAAAAGAGAAACTAGATCAGATTAAGAATGATTGAGATTATATTGGAAGAATTTTTATTGCAAATTTGCATTTAACTCTATAAGTGTATTGAGATCAAGCAGGCCAATAGTGAAGATCATGAGACTGATGGAAGGACCATTGACACTGTGAATGATGGATGTAATAGCTCTATTACTCCTAAAGGTTAGCAATGAAACAAACAAAACCTATATGTTTCATTTAGAAAAGATAATGCTTTGGCATGAATGATCCGTAAACTAGTGTGGGTATTCCACTGCATAGCTCCTCAGAATAGATCCCTAATGTAACTTGATTGCATAAGTCGTTGTTCCTAATGTGGAAATAGGGAAAAACAGTCCCTACAGTTGCATCTTAGAGCATAGAACAAAGTAATAAAGTATGTAACTACAAACAAAGAGCATAAAATTGCACTAAGCATTAGAAAAACAGCAATATGGCCTAAAGAAACTCAAACTAGGGAAGAACTCAAGAAGATTGAGGTGTTGTTCCTCCTCAAACCACCATCACCTGAGTTGTTACAATGGTTTCTTGCTTAAAGAAAGGCTACAATGAATTTCTTTTGACTACAACAGTAAAGTCTTTCATCATACTAGCTATCCAATGATCTCACACTCCCTAGACCTCTACTACATTCTCAAAGACACAAAAGCTTCCAACAAGAAGCCTTTACAACCAAATTTCATAACACTAGGGAAAATCTCCCATACAGTGACCTCTCTTCGAGGTTTTATAACAAGAAGAGTTATAGATAAGTCGAAGGAGGAAACTCGAGCATCATAGAAATTGAAAGGAATCTTTTGGACATGTTTTGGAGTTCTCGGACCATACATGTGTCATAACCCTCAAAATTATGAATATGTAATTGACAACATTAGAAAAAATTGTTCTTATAATTTATACCAGCATAAGCTCTATACAATCTATTTCTTGACTATAATGGATATAATTAAATAATGAGAGATTGAAAATTTTTTTATTATCTTTAAAGAACGATTTTGTAAGCTTATATATAACGAAATAACAAACTTAAATTAGAGTTTAGTTAGTGACCTCAAGTCTTTGACAAATCGATCATGGATAAGCTGTACTAAGAGACGCGATTCTAAAAGGGAGGTGACTCCTCTAAACGGTCAGCAAGCAAGGCAGGGTCACACCCCTACAGGCCTTTAAAACGGCTCTCAAGACAGAGCATGGGAAATCAATCATCATCGTGGGAATACGGGAGACAATAATGAGTTACAAATGATACGTCTAGAGAAACCAGCACACCGAACAAAGGTAAGTGTCTCGACTGGTAAATGTTTGAGGATTATGAAATCAGAATGTATTACTAAGACAATGGGTTGCAATATAATAACTAACCCCATATCTTTCGAATTCAATATCAGTAAAGCTTATAACATTCTAATCTGTGTTGAATGATGAATTCGACTAAATATAATATGAAATTAAATGCACAAGACACGTTGCAATCATTAGATAAATATATACATGTCAACATATTGAGTTCATATATATAGCATAAATGAATAACTAATTCCACATCTAAAGGTTAATGGATAATATTTATCAATGTCACAATAATGTTGCTTACAGCAATTATTGTGCCTTATTAAGCTATTATGACTTTTACTATCAGAATGGATTTCGGGCCAAAATCCCTTTCGCTAATACCCACTGAGGATAGGAAGTTTCTAGAGGGAAAGGCTGGTAATTCAGTCAATTGATGGATGGTCCCAAGATAGGTAGAAAACCTTGAGGGAGTCCACTTGGAGACCGTTCACGCGCCCTTGGCACAGTAATTCTTCCATCCACCGACGAGGTTAGGAAAGAGGAAAAGGCGAAGATCTATTCCGATCAAGAGTAATAAGTCATATCAGATTATGATGTGTTTTATGCACTAGATGATAATGCATTTATCTTATTCTTAAAATGTTCAATCTAGAATTGTCTAATTTAATTTGGATTAAGGAACTATGTATATTTGTTGGTAGGGCATGATGTGTGCAGGTCCTCAAGGCAAATTTCATGTGCAAAATTAAGCATTGGTAAATACAAATTCTTGATCCTAATTTGTGCAAATTTTGTTTCTAGGACAAGTTTAATAAGGGGACATTACAATTGGTATCAGAGCATAATCCTACCATCCTATACACGGGTGAATGCAAGCCCACCGAAAAAAGGGGTCCATGGCTGAGCAATTGTCCAATGAACTACGGGCCTTTATGGAACAAACCAATCAAACCCTTATGAACCAAAATAAAGGGTTAGAAAAGGCAAACCAAGCACTCATCCAAACTTTGCAAAATATGGAAAACTCAATCAGCAACCTGAAAAATAATCCCTCAAATGGGAGAGACGTAAGTTCAAATCATTCAAAGGGTAAAAATGGGCCATTCACACCCAAAGTTCCCAAACCCCCCTTCATAACCAAGGAGAATGGTCCTAGAAGGGAGGAGGAGATGGATCCAACACCAAACATCACCGAGGAAATCATTAGAGCATATAGAGATCTTGAACCCAAGCTTAGGGAACTTCTGTCATTTAGGGAATTCTGTGAAGCCAAAAGACATGAAGCCCCTAGGCAAGGAAAGAAGCCACCAAATAAAGACTTGAAGCATAAAGTGAATAAAGTAACCTTGCCTAACTTTGATGGCTCAAACAAAATCACCACCCATGCTTGGCTACAAAAGCGAAACACCTATTTCACCCTCAGCCCAATGACAAAAGAAGATGCACTTCAATTTGCTATCTTACATTTGGAAGGCTTAGCTCATGAATGGTGGCACCATGGAATCCTTACCCAAGGCCACCAAATATAATCTCCTATGAAGAATTTTCACAAAAACTCATTAAGAGGTTTGATAGGAAACATCCTCAAGAAGATTTTAAAAGGCTCACTCAACTAAAACAGCAAGGAACAGTAAAAAACTACATAACTAAATTTCAGAAAATCTTAGTCCGAGTTTCAGGGATTGGGGAAGATAGACTCACATAACTTTTTGTGGAGGGACTTAGAGAGTCACTTAGAGGGCTAGTAAGTGCTCTTAACCCACTAAACCTTGAGGATGCCATAGAAAAATCCTTAAGGCTAGAAACTTCAGCAGCAAGTCCTAAAATTACAAACAACCATAGCAAGCATTCTCACAAGAAAGATAATCCATGCCGCAATCCCCTCACCAAAAGAGAACGAGATGAATTGAGGGAGAAGAATTTGTGCTTCACATGTAAAGGCCCATGGGAGCGTGGGAAAACTTGTGAAAAGAAAGAAGACAATAGGAAGAAGAACCCTTGTCGCCATTGCAATGCAGAATGGTCACCTGGGCATAAATGCGAAAAGAGGGGTCGAGCCCAAAAGATAGAGGCAACCACCAACGAAGAGACAAAGGAAAATGTATGCAAGAAAGCATGATATGAGGGAGATTAACATGTAATTCTTGCCACAATTACACAAACTTCCAAACACCATCCATTTTGCATTAAGAGTACCCTTCAAGGCCAAAGAGTCATCACCCTTGTGGATAGTGGGGCATCCCGTAATTTCATAGATGAAAGATTAGTTGCAAAAAGGAAGTTAAAGGCACAAGAATTCAAGGGATTCACAGCAGCCACAGCCACGGGAGCTATGGTCCAGTGCACAAAAGTAGTTCCCCAACTAGAGATGAACTTGGGAAACCATCCCACCAAAGAAGACTTTTATGTAGTACCTCTAGATGCAGATGTAATATTGGGTACCCCATGGATCTATTCCTTGGGATGCTTTATGTTTGATCTTCCTAACTTGACACTTCGTTTTCAACACCAAGGACAAGAAGTTACCTTAAAAGGACTGCCCGATGGATCACCCCAAGTAGTCTCTTGCAAAAGAATAGAAAGAACCTTGAATCGGGGGCAAGGAGAATGGGCAGCACAGTGCATGATATTAGACAAGTCAACTCCTCAAGGAAAAGCCATCCACATTGACATACAACCAATTATGGGAAAACACAAGAAATTTTTTGGTGATATTCCGCCCGGATTGCCACCCAAGAGGGGCTTTGAACATATTATTGAATTGGAAGAAGGGGCGAAACCAGTAATCACCACCCCTTACATACATCCGCAAAAATACAAGGAAGAAATAGAAAAGACAATTAAAGAACTTTTAGAAATAGGGCACATCCAACCTAGCTCAAGCCCCTTTGCCTCATCAGTCGTGCTTGTTAAGAAAATAGATGGAACCATGAGAATGTATATTGATTATAGGGCTTTAAATAAAAAGACCATAAAGAATCGCTACCCCATTCCTAGAGTGGATGAACTCATAAATGAGCTTCATGTTGCCAAGTACTTCTCCAAAATTGACTTAAGTCGGGATACCACCAAATAAGGATGAGGGAGGAAGACATTCCCAAAACCGCTTTCAGGTGCCACTATGGACATTTTGAGTTCTTGGTTCTTTCCTTCGGGTTAACAAATGCCCCTACTACCTTCCAGTCATGTATGAATCACACCTTCAGTTAAGGAAATTTCTATTAATATTCTTTGATGATATATTAATCTACAGCAAAACATGGGAGGAGCATCTTAAACACATTGATGAAGTCTTAGAGATATTGGAACTCAAAATGCGAGTTTGGTTTAGATGAGATTCTTTACCTAGGGCATAAGATCAGTGCCCAGGGAGTCAGTGTTGATGAAGAAAAGATCAAAGCTATCAAGGAATGGTCAAAACCAAGGACCCTAACTCAACTCGAGGGTTTTGTGGGGCTATGTAGCTACTACAAGTGTTTCATGAAGAACTTCTCAAAAATAGTCGCCCCACTTACAGACTTAACCAAGAAAGGGGCCTTTGTGTGGAATGAAATATCACAAGAGGCCTTCGAAAAACTCAAGGAGGCAATGTGTATATGTCTTGTCCTAGCAATTTTGGATTTCACTCTACCTTTTGAACTTCAATGTGATGTCTCAGAGGAGGGAATCAAAGCAATACTTATGCAAAAAAGACATCCAATAGCTTTTGAAAGCCGCAAACTTACAGAGAGTAAAAGGCACTACTCCATTTATGATAAAGAGATGTTGGCCATCATGCATGCCTTGGCCAAGTTCCAGCAATACTTTGTTTGTGGGAAATTTAATATCAAGACAGATCATAACAACTTAAGATTTTTCATGAATCAAAAGGACTTGAATGACTGCCAACAAAAGTGGGTAAGCAAAATACAAGCTTACAATTTCAATATTGAATATGTCAAAGGAACTAATAATATGGTAGTTGATGCCTTGTCTAGGCACCCACAAGTAAATACCATCACCAACATCACTAGAAGTTGGAGGAATGATATTATTGCAGAATATACCAAAGACCCTCAGGCTAAGGAAATACTTGAAGGAAATGCACCCAATAGTGAGTATAAGGTAGTGGAAGATATCATCTTCTATAAAGATACAATATTCCTTGTGCCTCACTCCAAGATAAAGGAGAAAATTTTGAAGGAATACCATGATACCCCCTTGGCAGGACACCCTGGATATTATAAAACTTACAAGCAGATACGGGAAAGATATTCATGGAAAGGCCTCAAAAGGGATGTGGGAAAATATGTTCAAGAATGTATGACTTGCCAGAAGAATAAAGCAGAACTAAACCATCCAACAGGATTGCTACAACCACTACCTATCCCGGACCAAAAGTGGGAAAGTGTTTCAATAGATTTCATCACTGAACTGCCTACAATACAAGGAAAGGATTGCATTTTTGTGGTAGTAGATCGATTAACTAAGTATTCTTATTTCCTTCCAATATCCACCTTCAAGTTGCATGGTTTACCTCAAAATATAGTCAGTGATCGCAATAGCCGCTTCCTTAGCCAGTTTTGGCAAGAACTCTTCCAGCTCACAGGGACTAATCTTACTCCAAGTACTAGTTACCATCCTCAGACCGATGGGCAAACAGAAATTGTGAATAAATGACTAGAAGGATACTTGAGGAATTATGTCACAGGTTAGCAAAACTCTTGGGTCAAATGGTTGCACTTGGGAGAATACTACTACAACACTACATAGCACATGTCCATTAAAATGAGCCCATTCAAGGCTCTCTACGGGTATGAAACAACTACCTTTGGAAGCTTAGTCATCCAGGATAGCAGAGTGCCAAGTGCCAAAGATTTAGTACAACAAAGTATGGATATAATGAAAGCTCTCAAAGATAATCTTCATCATGCTCAAAATCAACAAAAAAATTATGTAATGTCCCCTTTTTCATGAGCAGTGGAGTTTTGAGGAATTAGCCTATTCCTGATCCTCATAGGCTAATGGGACTTGATCAAAGGATCGTTTGGCAGATACCCAGTTGATTGGTTGGCCCGTTTCGTGATTCAGTCTACATATGGAGGTGTTCTAATGATTTCTTGATATGTTTCTATTTTTAGAAACCTCATGTTATAAAGTAATGTTATGTTTGCACTTTATGTTATGAATAATTATTTTATTATAAAGTGCAAAATAATAAAATAATAAAATAATATTCCTTCTAGAAGGTGACTTGGGAAAGTTCTAGAAGGAGGCCGACCTCTTGAGGAAAAAGTATAAATAGACATCATGGGCTTCATTCTTAGCATCCAGATTTGTTGTTGTTGATGTTTGATGTTTGATGGTTGTGGAGCCTAGGGTTTCTGCAGTTGTTTTTGGCCATTGAGAATGAAAACTCTCAATTGGTAAGCAATTTTGAGGGTGTGAAATATCACTTGAATTATTGCAGCTGGGAGAAAGTTACTTCAGACTTTCATTTGTGCTTCATTGGTTAAAACTTTGTGGCCTTTGGCCAAGTTTTGTATGATATCAGTTGGTGTTTGCTTTGGAGACATTTTGGAGTTCATAGTCTTCAACGAATTTGCATTGAGGAGGTCGAATTGCATTCATTCAGTCATTTCCAGAATTCTGATATATTATTACAATCATCTTAGTCTGCATATTAGTGCCATGATTTTGCATATATCTTCTTGTTTTGGCATTGATTCTCCGAGGAGGTTGCAACATTAGATTCTATAGTGAATGGAGATGATGTTTCATGCATTTTGAAGGTGATTTGCAGCATCTACAATTTATTTAGAAGTATGATATACTGCTGCTGGGGCATCATTGGAAACATATTTTTGTTCATATCTTCACTTAGAGGTGTTCTTTGGTTCTGGGTATTGTTGCATTCAATTGCTATCGCCGAGACAATCATTTCAAGGACAAATTTGAGGAGCTTAGAGGCTGTATTTATTTTTCTAAAACATTGCCAGGCAAGAACAGGGGCGGTTGCTTCAGAAATTCGATTTGGGCTTATGAGGTCATCATTTCATGTGATATTGCTTGCCTCTTCATCAATGGCATATGGCGATTTGATATATCAGGTTCCTTTGTGATTTACATGCATTTTCATGATTACATAGGTGCATTTTATTGAGCTGCTGTAGGTGAACATTGAAGTCAGATTTTGTATTGCATATAGAATTGATAGTGTTGCAGCTGTAGATGATATATCAGATTTGGCATTGCAATTGCATCCATAAATGTAAGCCAAGAGTCTTGGCATTCTTATGATATCTAGTGTAGATGATTGCATTTCAATAAGACATCATCTTTGGGAAGTCTTACATGGTTGTAATGTTCATTTGAATATGATATAAAGATGTATGCCAATTGTTTGTCATAATGTCAATTGGCTGTAGGTGCACTTTTTGCATATAGGAATCATGTATGAACATTGTTAAAGATGAAATTGAGTCATTGATGCATCTAGGTTATAGTTTATGCATTGTAGTTTGATTTCCAAGCATTTGGAGTACTTTGGTACCATCTTCAAGCATGTATATCAGACTGATAACTCAAACCAGCAAGCTGGGAGTTTGCATGAGAATTGTTTGACGAAATTCTTTAAGCCTTCAATCAGCTTTTTGAGGTCAGATTTGAGCAGGGTCATTACAATTTATGTAGACCGAAATTGGGTCGAAAGGACATTTGAGGTTGGAGATTTGGTTTTTTTAAGACTCCAACCCTACAAGCAATCTTCAATTAAACTAAGCAATGCAGAAAAATTAAAGCCTCGATTTTATGGTCCCTACAAGGTCCTAAGGAAAATAGGTGAAATAGCCTATGAATTGGAGTTGCCTAGCAATAGAAGGATCCACAATGTCTTTCATGTGTCCAGACTTAAAAGGGTTCTTGGGCAACAAGTTACTCCATGCACAGAATTACCACCCCTTGATGACGAGGGTAGACTCATTTTGGAACCCGAAACTATCTTAATTATGTGAGAGAAAAAGTTGAGGAATAAAACTATTCCCGAATACTTGATCAAGTGGAAGGGGTTACCTAAGGAAGATTCTACATGGGAAACTGAAGAAATCTTAAAATATCCAAGTTTGAAGTTTGCTTGAGGACAAGCAAATTCAAGAGGGGCGGACTGTCATAACCCTCGAAATTATGAATATGTAATTGACAACATTAGAAAAAATTGTTCTTATAATTTATACTAGCATAAGCTCTATACAATCTATTTCTTGACTATAATGGATATAATTAAATAATGAGAGATTGAAAAAAAAATTATTATCTTTAAAGAACGATTTTGTAAGCTTATATATAATGAAATAACAAACTTAAATTAGAGTTTAGTTAGCGACCTCAAGTCTTTGACAAATCGATCATGGATCGGCTGTGCGATTCTAAAAGGGAGGTGACTCCTCTGAACAATTAGCAAGCAAGGCAGGGTCATGCCCCTACAGGCCTTTAAAACGGCTCTCAAGACAAAGCATGGGAAATCAATCATCATTGTGGGAATACAGGAGACAATAACGAGTTACAGATAATACATCTGGAGAAACCAATGTGCCGAACAGAGGTAAGTGTCCTCACCAACTGGTAAATCTTTGAGGATTATGAAATCAAAATGTATTACTAAGACAATAGGTTGCAATATAATAACTAACCCCATATCTTTCGAATTCAATATCGGTAAAGCTTATAACATTCTAATCTATGTTGAATGACAAATTCGACTAAATATAATATGAAAGTAAATGCACAAGACACGTTGCAATCATTAGATAAATATATAAATGTCAACATATTGAGTTCATATATACAACATAAATGAATAACTAATTCCACATCTGTTGCAATCATTAGATAAATATATACATGTCAACATATTGAGTTCATATATATAGCATAAATGAATAACTAATTCCACATCTAAAGGTTAATGGATAATATTTATCAATGTCACAATAATGTTGCTTACAGCAATTATTGTGCCTTATCAAGCTATTATGACTTTTACTATGAGAATGGATTTCAGGCCAAAATCCCTTTCGCTAATACCCACCGAGGATAGGAAGTTTGTGGAGGGAAAGGCTGGTAATTCGGTCAATTGATGGATGGTCCCAAGAAGGGTAGGAAACCTTGAGGGAGTCCACTTGGATACCGTTCAGGCACCCTTGGCACAGTAATTCTTCCATCCACCGACGAGGTTAGGAAAGAGGAAAAGGCGAAGATCTATTCCGATCAAGAGTAATAAGTCATATCAGATTATGATGTGTTTTATGCACTAGATGATAATGCATTTATCTTATTCTTAAAATGTTCAATCTGGAATTGTCTAATTTAATTTGGATTAAGGAACTATGTATATTTGTTGGTAGGGCATGATGTGTGCAGGTCCTCAAGGCAAATTACATGTGCAAAATTAAGTGTTGGTAAATACAAATTCCTTATCCTAATTTGTGCAAATTCTGTTTCTAGGACAAGTTTAATAAGGGGGCATTACAACATGCCTTATCTCTATTGATTGTACAACATGTTCAACTGCAGTCGAACTGACTTTACTCAATCAAATTCTGACAAGGACAGTGACCACTATCAAACTAGTTATGGTCAAATATGTCAACCTTGCCTTTTACTCTATCAAGTCTAGGTCCCCTATACAGTTACTTCCTGCTCTATACTTTTTGAGGAACAAGGTCTGCAACTCAGCTTGTGCCATTTCTCAAAAATGAGTCTTCAAGTTGTGTTAAGCATAAGGGGTTAGCTTCAATAAGAAATTAAGTGACTAAGTGAGCCACTTGACTAAAATGATCCTATTTTGGATCAATGAGAAAATGGGGCAGTGGTGAGAAAGTCCTTTAAAATTTGCACTCTGAAGGTATGACCAAAGGAATTTTTTATTGCCCTTTAGATTTGATTTCTATGAACATTGTGCATACAATAAATATAATCAAGTAAAATTCCCCACTACTGCTACAAGAATAGATGGGATTGTGCAACTAATGCATAGTGATGTGTTTGGACGTCACTAAAAAGATCTTTGATTTATGTTTCTTTTATACATGAATTTTCCAAGAAAACATAGGTAGATATCCTCAAATGGAAATGAGGTTTCCAATAAATTCAAGGCTCTTGTAGTGAACTAGACAGAGAAGAAGTTGAAGGTTTGATGACAAATAATAGTGGAAAGTTTTGATCAAATGAATTTTGGGGGCATTTTTTTAAGCAGTTTGGAATAGCAAAGCAAAAGACAACTCTGAACAAACAAAAACAAAATTGAGTTGCAAAGAGAATGAACAAGCTAACAGAAAAATCGAGTATGCTAAGTGGTCCAGGCTTAGAAAAGAAAAATGGGCAATGGCCAACAAAGAGTGCATGCTGCCTAATCAATTAATCACCTCTATCAGCACTTGTTAATAAAATCCTGCAAGACATGGACTATGAAGAAATCTTCTCTTCAACAATGTAGCGTTTTTGGTTGTACTCCTTATGTGCACATTCCCCCAAAAAAAAAAAAAAACTACATTATAAAGCAAAGAAGCGTGTCTTTATTGGGTATAGTGATGGTATAAAAGGCTACAAGTATTGCAACTTAGAAACAATCAAGACTTTATATGATTACATGTCATAATGTAATCTTTCGAAAAATTTAAAGGTCTCCAAAGAAATAAGAACAGCCAAGAAAGGAAGAACTAGAAAAAGTGCAGTTTGAAATTTTGAATTAAAAGATGGAAAACGTATATATGAATGTAAATCAACAAAAGAGTGTGAGCTAAAAGAGAAAGAACTTCATACCCCAACCTTGAAGAGTTCGATTTGAGAAAGGAGGACCTCAAAATGTATACTTCACCTAATTTACATTCTTCTTTTGTTTTATCTACTATTGATGATGGTTTAAGAACTATTGGGGAGGCACTTAATTCAAAGGAAAGCAAATTTTGGAAGAACACCATGGAAGAAGAAATGGATGCTTTGGAAAAAAATATGACCTACGATTTGGTCAAGTTCCCTGCTGGAAGAAAACAATGGTTGCAAATAAGTGTTCAAAAAGAGGATCAATATAAGAGGTAAAATAGAGAAATACAAACCTTGCTCGATAGCAAAGGAATAGCCCTAAAGGGGTAACTAACATTTGTGACATTTTCTCTCCTATTGCTAAAGTAATGTAGCTAATGTTCCCAAATATATTCTTTTGAAGCTTTGTTGGTTTTTTCTTGACAATTTGTTGGTGAACTAATATTTTTTTTTTACTTCATAACTTCAGCATAACATTTCATTGAACTCATAGTATTAATGGGCAAATAAAAAATAGAATTTATTTAGAATACTTCCACCATACAATCTAAACAAGATGAGGACATTAGAATGATACACAAACAGTATAGAAAATAATGTCTAACCTCAATGGTGCAGGATGGAGTTGGAGATGATAAGAATTTCATATAATGGCTTTTGTCAGTTGTAGTTGCCCTCACACAACTGTGAATGGATGAAGTTACAAATAAATGCTTGATTAAGTCACAATAACCTGAATCTTTGTCGAATCCTCCTCTAAACTACCTCATGACACCCTACAGGTAGAGAAATTACTGATGAACAAATGCAGACCCATGTAAATGCTATAGTGTCATTTTTCCTTGAATCCACACTTTTGTTTTTTACTTCCAAAATCCACAACCTAGACTATACATGAAATTTGTTTGTGTTCTTCACTTCCAAAACTCACGACTTGGCAGAAAGATGGGCTACGCCCTAGTTTTTGACTTCCAATATGCACAACCTAGCGGAATATGGAGTCGCACCCTTCTTTTATGAATTAACAGCCACAAGTTGGTACACCACGCGCATATTTGGAATGTTTGGCAAGTCTCAACCAGGTATTTTATGTGATTTCACCCCTCCATGAAGGAACTCAATATTCAAAATAGTGATAATTTGAAATAAGCTGATTTGCAAAAGGCCAACCTACAACTTGAGTTATCTTTAAACTTCAACCCTTGCTCTGCAATTTCCAACAGCTCCATAGAGAAATTGAAATCTTTAGTTACAATTTTGAAACCAACAATCGTTTATGCTCATTGGTGAATTTTGCTTGAATCAACTATGAAATTGACTAGGAAGAAATCCCTTCTTTGAAGCCAATTACCCTTAGGGTTCTTGACCTAGGGTATTGCTAGAGCAAACTGCCTAGCTTCATAAGAAGAGATGAAAATAGCCAAAAAGATCCTTCAAGATCCTTCATTTTCCCTTCATTAAAATATTCCCTCTCCAAACCTCTGAATTAGCCTATGGGAATGAAATAGGCTAAAAGGTCCTCTCCAAATACCTAGGTCAAAGAAGGGGACATTACAAGTAAATTATATTAGATTTATTTTGGCTATTGTTGTTGCTTTTGATCTTGAAGTAGGATGTGAAGATAACATTCCTACATGGGAATCTTGAAGAAGAAATTTATCTCACAACTAAAACAAAAAATTAGTTAAAGGAAACAAGGCCCTAGCTTGCAAGTTGAAGAAGTCTCAATATGGCCTAAAGTAATCACAAAGGATGCGGTATCCAAAGTTTGAGATTAATATGTTGGGACTTGGATTTGTGTGAAGCGAAGTTGATCATTGTATATATTTCAAAAAATAGGTTGATGGCCATTTTTTTATCATAGTATTATATGTTGATGATATGTTATTAATTGGAAACAACAAGCAAATGATCAAGGATGTTAAATCTCAATCATCATCTCAATTTCTTATAAAGGATTTTGGTGTTGCAAACTTCATGTTTGGCATTAAACAAAAAGGCATTGTTTTAGAAAGGAAACTCTAGTTGAATCAAAGAAAATATGTTGAGATTATATTCCAAGGTTAAGATTATAGGAATGTAAGCCTTTCAATATTCCTATTACTAATGGTTTAAACTTTAAAATTATCTATATAATAGTGTCCAAGACAAAGAGGATATCAAGGAGATGTCTCATGTTCCTAATGAAAGTGTTGTTGGAAGTCTAATGCATAGAAGCAAAAATCTTTTGGGGAAAAAATTGGAAAAGCAAAAGTATAAAAAAATTTCAATAAATCAGTATTTGAACACTAAAACTTAACAAAATGCACAAAAAGGGAGAAAAAAATATTAGTTTTAAAAAATTTAAAGGGATTTCAATGGCATAGAGATATAGAGAGTTTAGCCCATCAATTGTGGAAAAAAGATTTTTGTCATTTCTGTTCATCTGATTAAATTTCATAAATTACAATCTTCTTCATAGTGCATAAATAATAACTAGATGCTAATAGTTTTCAAATTTTCAATTATAATCTACTTTATACAAAGTCAACCTACAAACTAAGTACAAACTTCTAAGATTAGACATAGCCAATGACTCTTGTTGCTATAAAGAGAGCTACACTAGAAGGTTGCAGACCCTGATGACGAAGCTCCTATGTTAAAGCCTCTCCCAAGTCATTCAACCAGATCACTATCAAGATTAGCCTCTATTAGAATATGAAAACCACTAGATCAAGAAGGGCATCAGCATCTACAATCCATTTAAAATCTCAAACAATCTTGTCAAGGTCAATTGGTTGGTCATCCTCAATGATAGCTAACTTTTTGCATATAAAAATCAGATTTGGCAATTGAATGTGATAAAAACAACAATTACAATTGCAAGTATTTCAAAACAGTTAACCTTGAACTTTTTTTAGCTTCAAGAGAAGATTGTGGTGAACAAACACCATTTCATTCATTTGTTGTTGTGTTTGATAGTTGAATTTCTTGGAATGTGTATTCAAAAACACACCAAGTACACCCACAAGCAAATGAACTGCATGTCTAGCTCAAAATGTGGCTCCCATCCATGTAAGATTTTTGGATACTTGGCCAAAAAAATCCCACCATTGCGCTAAAGAACACAAATTATTTCAAAATGATATAATGTAACGAAAAGCTTAACACTTTTAATGCACATGTCCACAATACAAAAAATATTCAAATTTTACAGAGTCTACCTAGTTTGTAGGTTGTCCTGCCTTGCATGGTAGCCATACTTGAAAAAAAACCCTTGCTTGCTTGTACATTGGCAACCTTACCCTTGGTACCTACAACTTTTCAAGGGTAGGGAACATTTTTTCCATGCACATGAATAGGCCATGTATAACCTCAAAATCATCTTTGAATGAGGGACAATAGAATAATGTTGGATTCAAAATTTCAAATAGTATCTAGTAGCAAAAAGAGGGGAGTGCATTTGTTCCAATATCCTATCGATTATGTCTCACAATGGCATGTACCTATCCCTATTACTTTCCATCCTACCCCTTATCACATTCTTGGACCTGTTGATGTGTGTTTTATCATCCACCAAACATTCAGAATAAAAATGTCCAAAGACACTCTATCCTCTCTTGAAAAACCACCGCATAGGCGATTCCAAGGTTTCTTTAGTCGGGTCTCGACGTGTGGATAAGTTCAGTGGTCGTTGTGATTTGCTGGTAATGAACAAGGGGACTTACGTAGAAAGTCTGCACAAGCTAGGGACTTAGGAAATTTATCTTTGTAGGTTCTCAATTAGGACTTTCAATTGTGGATCTCAAAAAAATGGCAAAAAGAATAGGGTTCAGAGAATCTAGTCTAAGCCTAAGAAATCAAGAGACAGTAAGGACTTGGTGAAGCGAAATAAACCACACTTTGTTTCGCCTCCTGCAGGACAACATACGCAAAGTGGGTGCAATCTTCAAGGGGTTTGTGAGAATAATTTTCAAACCTTGGGTAAGGTTGAAGTTAGGCTTCCACACTTAGGAGCTCAGGCTAACTTTACGCATCGGATGAAAATCATCCATCCGAAGAAAGTATGAGCTACACTTCACCAATGAGTCGATACGATCAATCTTTCATTCAATTAACAACTTTTCAAAGCAAATTCTATCTAATCTAAATTTAACTCTAATCTATGGTGGAAGATAATATGTAACCTCGCTTACTATTCAACAATAAGAAGTGATTCAAGGCAAATCATGCTCAAGAGCTTTTATCATTCAAAATAGTCTCAATGCGACAATATACATAACAAGTCTCCACACATTACAAATGAGGGGGCGAGCTCAATTTATAGGCTCCCCAATTACAATTCAATGGCCAAGATTGATTTCAAATCAACGGCCGAGATTACAAAATAAAACCCTAATTAGGGTTTGTCACTTTCGACCAATGAGAAAATTACATTCGAGGACACTTGTCCTTTTGCTAAATATAAACCAACAATAAAATAGAAAGTTGTTATATGTTGATTTGGAACAATTTGATTGGTTGGAAGATGACGAGGCGCCACCTCAGCGTGCTGGATGTCTTCCTTGGTTGCTTCATTTTTCTTCCACGTGCTTGCCTTAGAATATTTTCCCTGCCGATAAATCTGTCCGTTGTGCTTGTTCCTTCCTAACTTTGATCTTGGATTCCTTTCAAGTGTCTAGAATTTGGAGAAGAATGCCTTTGTGCTTTCGCCACAATGGAGGAAATTGGAATTTCCTCTGTGAAGTATTTCCTAGACTTAGCCAAATTTTGGCTATTCAGGTTCATTTTGTAACATCATCTGGATCATTCAACACCATGCTCGAACGAACTTTGCCTGTGGATTTGCCTTCAATTCTGAATCTGGCTTGTGCTATGTAGGACAAATTCCATCCTTGGACAAGGATTATATCCACTTCCTCCTTATTTTCCTCTTCATCCTTCCTGTTTTCTGTCCAACACTTAGTGAATTCTTCTAGCCAATTTTCTCGTCCTCTCCTTGGGCGGACTTCATATGAGCTTGGACGTTTTCTCTCTCGGCCTAAGTCAGACTTCAAGCCACTTTGGACAAACATTTCTAGGGAGAAGTCGAACTTTATCATGCTTGTGCCATTTCTCAGTTGAGCAAAGTCGGATTTGCTAGTGGTTTTGCCATCTTTTCTTTATGCTTGGCGAACCTTCTCAACACTTTGACATTTCTTTTCTTGGTCTAGGTCGGACTTTGCATCATGTTTGCCATTGTACTTGGCGGATCTTATGGATGTCTGGACATACCTTCTCCAAGCAAAGTCGGAAAAGGTTTGGACATGTTGAGCTTGGGCAAAGTCAGACTTTCTCGTGCTTGTGCCATCTTTTTCCTTCACTCTATCTGGCTTGAAGCAGACTTCCTCCATTCCATGCCTTTGCTTCTTCTTTGAAGACTCGCCTCGCGTCGTCATCCACCTGCAAGAAATAAAATAAACAAATTCAGATTTTCTCTCTCCTGAATTTTTACCACTCTCTCTCGTGAAGTCACGGTAAATTTAATTTTTTTGCCCATCGGATTTTATCTCTGGCCGACACAAATTATTTTCCTCCAAAACATTGTCTGGCGAATTTGATTTTGTCCAAGGCATTTTTAAATTTCCAAGCAGTTGAAATAAAAATTATTAAAATATTAAAAATATTTTAATTAATTCCAACCCGTTCGTTTTGGACCCATGGCTATTTCGATTTTTCTTCCAATTTTCTTGGCTAAAAGTGTATTTTCCAATTTTATTCCCAATTTCGTCTAGCCAAGTCAAATCTTAAGCCATTCCGCCGAAAATTTTATTGCCAGATCCCTATTTTTCTTTGCCAAGGCGAGATTTTAAGCTTATTTTACTCTGCCGAAGGCAAATATTTCCTCACTCGGTCGAACTTTTCTAGGCAAAATCCTTGTCCGAATGCCTTCGCTGGGTGAATTTCCTTGATGTCTGACATATTCTTCCTCCTTTAGGCCAAGGACGAGCCTTCCTTTCTCCCTGCCTTGCACATTTTTCTTGGGTCAAAGTTGACAATTTCTCGACATTTTCTCCATACTTAGGCAAATTTTACCTCTTTTTCCCATCGTGTTAGGCACATTCCGTTTTATTCTTTGCCATATCCTGATCATCTTTAGCACATGTCCTTTCAAACTTGGCATTTGACCTCTCGAAAGTGTCATGATACTTGGTCAAAAATCTCAACTTTCCATCCTTTAGCCTCCATACTTAGGCAAATATTCGAACTTTCCTCTGGACTTGGCATTAGCACTTAGTCAAAAATCATTCTTTTCATCTTAGGCAAACTTCCTTAGCTTCTTGGACAAGTATCATGGACATCTTTAGCACCTTGCTAGCCTCCTCTAAGTGTATGGCGGACTTCATAGATCTTTTGGACGAACCCCTTGGATGTCCCACTTTTCTAGGGCGGACCTTGAAGCTTTTTGGCACTTGTCTCTTTGGAATTATCACAACACTTAGCCAAAAAATCATTTTTTTACCCCTTTAAGCTCTTACTCTTAGGCAAAATTTCGAAATTTCCCTTGGCTGGGTACCAACACTTAGAAAAATTTTGATTTTTCCTCACTTTACATGCCTAGGCGGACTTTGGAAGGGTCAAGGATGTCAAGGGCGGACTTTGGAGGTCTTTAGGATATCCTTCTTTGAAGATGGCGGACTTTGAAGGCTGTTTGGACGTGCTTTCTTGTGGATGGCGGACTTCAAGAGACTTTGGCATCATCTTTAGCGGACTTTGGAAGATCCTAGGATATGCAAGGATATGCAAGGCGGTCTTTGGAAGTGTCAAGGATATGCAAGGATATGCAAGGCGGACTTTGGAAGATCCTAGGATAAGCATCTTGAGTGCTGGGCGGACTTTCCTTCCTCCTTGGACATCCTTGGCGGACTTTGGAAGTTCCTTGACATTGCCTCTTGCTGCATTTGTTTGCCATCAGACTTCTTTCAAGGGCGGACTTGGCTGATGGTCTGGCCATTGGCTCATTTGACTTAGACATTTCCAAGGGCGGACTTCATTACTTTGTTGGCCATTGCTCAGATTTTTGTGCCATTGATTGCTTGGCTGAAGCTTCACCATTGACTGTGAGCTGAAAGTCTTCCATACTTAGGCGAATATCTCAGTTTTCTCCATGAATAGATGTTCAGTTTTGCCCAGATTTCTCATGAATTTCCAGATTCTCCATGAATGTTCAGTCATTATCTCAGATTTCCGATGAGTTTCTCAGATTTTTCCATGAATTGCTTGGATTTCTTGACTGGTTCGTCAAATTTTCAACCATTTTAGTGCTCTTTACCAGATTTCTCTGTAATTTTCCAGAATTTCTCACCATTTTTGAACGAATTTTCCAGATTTTTCGAAAAAATTTCAAAATTTTCATTTCGATTTTCTGAGAGATCTATTGAGTTTTTTGAACTTCTGAGTGCGTTTTCAGAACTCGGGACCCTTCTAAAAATAGAAACTTTCCAAAAATAGAAATTTTCCAAAAATAGCAACTTTCCAAAAATAGACCCTAAAAAATAGGGATCCCAGAATTGCCCAAAAGTGCCAAAAAAGTAGGTCCTAAAAAATAGGGGGCCCGGGGTGAGAAACCCTAAAAATTTGGAAGTGTCGGATTTGACTGAAACGACAGTCGATCTTCGCCTCCCAGGCCTTCTAAGCACGATGGTGACGTTTACGCGCTGATTCAAGCATGGATTCTTGACTTGGCTCAGATGACTCTCGGCAGACTGACTGACTTGGAACCCTCAAAATGATGACCTCATTGTAAAAAGACAAGTGACATGTAGTTGCAACATCGAGGCAAAAAGCGAAAACAGGGGGTCCCCATTTGCAATGGGGCGATGTGTGAAATGGTCACAACAGGACCTATCCATGGCCTCATACAAATAGCCCATGGGGGATTTCTCCCCAATCACTAACCTCAAAACTTTTAGTAGAGGCTCTAAAAATTCTACAACTTGCTCAGCCACATTGCAAAAACTTATAGAATAAATGTATTCTGCCAATATTATGCCATCTATTTGATTTTTGAAGCCAAACTCCATCAACTCATTTAAAAAGAACATTCACTTCGAATTCAAATTCTATTGGCAAAGAATCTACAATGCAAGAAAGTGCATAGCAAATCTTGTCACCCCTAGTCGAACTAGCTCCTTGCCCTATGTGAAAGAGCACATCGTACACAATAGCCCAATATGAATCTCTACAAGTAGTTTGCAGTGGTGATGTTGTCTTACTCTGTGTGGTTGAAAGTGTTGGAGTAAATAAGTAATCACCTAATAATTAATTAATCAATAATTAATTATCAGGCCCCTTCTACTTTGTTCACTTAAGCTAAACTTAGGAGTGTATTTTTTATTACTAGATTGGGCTATATTTAGGTCACATTGTCTCATAGCATACAATGATGACACTTGTCATGATCTAACTTAATCCTCACCCAAAGTTTCATCTAGGATTTTTTTTTGCTTTTATAAGCATTCTTTTGTACATTCTAATCATCTAGTATTGCCGATTCATTCAATGCAATAATTTAATCTTGTTGCTATTTTGAATCAATCTCTTCTCATGGTTGCATGAACACGCTAGCTGTTTTTTTCTCTCCCAAAGTGATAGGCATTTTGTGTTAGTTTTTTATGATCAGCTTAGAGCACAAAAATTTAATTCAAAATCAACACAATAACACAGCAAATACCCTAGGAAAACCCTCCACTTGAGGGAGAAAAACCCAGCAACAATATATCACTTATATATTGAATCACAAAGAATGTCTCCTTTACAACAGAGGTCAATAATGAGGCCAAGAGTATGCACCACAATCTGATGCAAATCACAGTAACACAATGATGCAAATTCACTAATGATAAAACTCAGCCTTCAACAATATCGATCTGCACTTGAAGATGAACTCGCACTTAAGAAACTCGAACTTGATAATGAAAAATGAATGGAATGGATGATCACCAATGAAGAACCATCGAACATATATACAAGATAAGAAGGAAGGACGTGTCTCTTCAAAACCATAAGTCGGCCTCCTTGAAAGACGTGTTTCCAATAAGCATAAAGTCAATCTCTATAGAAGAATGCGACCCTTCATTAAATTGCATCCACAATGAAGGAGTGTGTCCTTTCATAAATCACGTCCAATGAGCATGAGGTCGGCCTCATCAAGAATTACATCTCTTCATTAATTCGAGCCTCTTCAATAATTAAATATTGTTAATATAAATCGTGCCTCTTCATTGAATATAATATCTCAATTCAAATAGCCGTTTAGGCTATCATTTGAATTGTCTTCAAGGAGACATGATGCACTGGAAGTAGCAGCCCGACACTGCTCTAAAACATCAACACTCCCTCTCAGCTAGGGAGGATACTTCCAGCTAAATAAGACATATCACCTCATCGTGATGTCAACCACAATGGCTACTCCCATATGTGGATAAGAAAGATATCACATCATCATGATATCAACCATCATGGCTACACCCATGTATGGTATGTACAAATGCTCATCACTCAACGTGATGTTGTCACCTCATTGTGACGTTCACCATGGCTCTCCCAGAGGGTGAAAAACACAAGTACAAGAAAATCATCACGGACTCTCTCATGTGATATTGTCATGGAGTCACAGACATGACATCCACCATGGCTCTCCCAGAGGGTGGAAACAAGGGCTTTCACCTCAAATCTCAAAGAGAAATGCATTAACAAGGGCTTGCACCTCAAATCTCTCTCAAAGAGAAATGCATTAACAAGGGTTTTCACCTCAAATCTCTCTCAAAGAGAAATGCATTAATGAAGATAACTGATACTGAGACTCCTTCTCAGCTAGGGCTTGATTCTCCACCATACCAAGCTTGTCTCGAAAGTACACAAACTTTATCCTAGAAAGAGGCTTGGTGAGAATGTCTGTTGTCTGCTCATCAGTGCCGATATACTTCAACTGAATTGCTTTCCTCAATACCATATCTCTGATATAGTGGTATTTGATCTCAACATGTTTAGTTTTGTCATGAAACACAAGATTGACAGAAAGCTTCACACAGCTCTGGTTATCACAATGAATGATAGTTGGCTCCATTGATTGTCCAAACAATCCTGCAAGGAGCTTCCGAAGCCACACTGCTTCTCGAGTTGCCATACAAGCTGCAATATACTCGGCCTCTGTTGTACTCAATGCTACAGAAGACTGCTTCCTACTACACTAGGATATCATCACAGACCCCAAATTGAAGCAACATCCAGAGGTGCTTTTCCGATCAGTAACACACCCTACCCAATCAGAGTCAGTATAACCATGTAGCTTCAAATCTATACCTGAAGAATATCTCAACCCATATCCAACTATGCCACACAAGTATCTCAGGATATGTTTTGTTGCAACTAGATAAATCTGCCTTGGTTCACACATGAACTGGCTAAGTGCACTCATTGCATAGCAAATATCTGGTCTAGTATTGACTAGATACATCAACGATCCAATCAACTGCCTGTACATTGTAGGATCCACCAAATCTGAACTAGCTGCAGCCTCTTTCAACTTATGTAAGTTGGTCTCCATAGGTGTAGACATGGATTTGCAATCCATCATACCAAACCTCTTCAAAATATCAATAGTATACTTCCCTTGACTTAGAATCATCTCATCTAGCTTCTGCCATACTTCTAAGCCAAGGAAGTAATGCATGAGACCAAGATCCTTCATTTCAAATTCAGAAGCTAACTCCTTGCATTTGATAATGAGGTGTTCTTCCCCAGTAAGAATCAGATCATCAACATACAAAACCAAGATCAATGCTTCGCCATCAATTACCATGAAGTAGAGGTTAGAATCAGCATCATTCTTGGAGAAGCCCAAGCTTAACAGGTAACGATCAATCCTTTCATACCAAGCACGAGGAGCCTGCTTAAGGCCATACAAGGCCTTCTTCAGCCTGCAAACATGAGACTCCTTCCCATGCACCTTAAAGCCATCTGGTTGCTCTATATACAACTCTTCCTCAATTACACCATTCAGAAATGTTGTCTTCACGTCCATCTAGTGAATCTTCCATCCTTTAGATGCAGCAATAGCAATGATGGTCCTGACAGAAGTATAGTGAGCAACTAGAGCAAAAGTTTCCTCATATTCAACTCCCTTTTTCTGTGAGAATCCTCTAGCCACGAACCTTGCCTTGTATTTCTCAATGCTCCCATTAGCCGCATGCTTGATCTTGAAGAGCCATTTGGAAGATACCACAGATTTTCCTTCGGGTCTAGGAACGATGTCCCAAACATCATTCTTAAGGATGGACTGATACTCTTCTGACATAGCATCTCTCCAAACCTGTTGACTAGAGACTTCCTCAACACTGGAAGGCTCGGACTCAATAATCTAACTCATCAAGGCTACATAACTGGAAAACTTATGAGGTCTCTTACTTTCTCTGAAGGTTCCTCTCGAGGCTGCAAACCTTTCTGCCTCCTGCATTGTTTGCCTGGCCCAAAGAGGTCTTTTTCTTCCAATCACAATATCTGTAGGCCCATCAGTAGGTTCCAAGGGCTCAACTAGATCATTATCTTCTTTAGGTTCTGAAGCCTCCCTCTGAATCTCAGGAGCATGGTCAACTTCCATATCCTAAGGAGACTCTTCATTATCTATCTCCATATGAGTGCCCTTGGATCTTCTAAATGCAACACCCTCTTCAAATGTTACATCTCTACTAATCTCAATCAACTTCTGGCCTTGAATGTAGATTTTGTAGGCTTTTGATGTTTCACTGTAACCTACAAATATCCCCTTCTTGCCAAAAGGCTCCAACTTTGTTCTCTTGTCCTTCGGTACATGAACATACACTGGACATCCAAAGATCCTCAAATGACTCACTTCTAGCTACTTCCCTATGAAAGCTTCTTCGGGAGTCATGTTTTCCAAGATTCAGTGAGGGCTTCTATTCTAAACATAAACAGTTGTCTTGGATGCTTCAGCCCAAAGGAAGGTTTGCAGATCTTGGTCATGAATCATAGCTTTGGCTGCTTCCACAATAGATATGTTCTTCCTTTCAGCAACATCGTTCTATTGAGGATTATAAGGGACACAGAACTCCCTCTTAATCCCAGCTTCAATGCAAAAGTTCTGAAAGTTATCGGAAGTGTACTCTCCTCCGTTGTCAGATCTAAGGACTTTGATTTTCTTTCCGAACAGATTCTCTACCTGAGCTTTGAATTCCTTGAACCTCTCTAATACCTCCTCAAATTCTTTAGATTTCAAGAAATAAATCCAAGTCTTTCTAGAGTAGTCATTAATAAAAATAATGTAATACAAGAAACCACTCGAAGAAGTAACAGACATTGGACCACATAAATCAGAATTAATAAGATCTAGAATACATTTGGATCTACTTTCTCTACTCTGAAATGGACCTTTTGTATTCTTACCCAAAGCGCAGCCTCTGCAAGTACCTTCATGCTCCTGGTTGAATTTCGGAAGGCCCGTGACAATTCTCTCCATGATAGGTAGGGCTCGAAAGTGAAGGTGAGCCAATCTTCGATGCCAAAGTTCACACAAACTTGAAGAATCATGCACTAGAGCCTGAAGTGGATGAGTGCATAGTCTTTAGAGGCTTTCATGTCTAACTCCAATCGCCCAAGCAATCTTGAAATTAGAGTTCTTCGTCCACACAAGAACTTTTCCTTCTGAAAATGCAACTTGGTACCCCTTGTCTTCCAAGGTTGAGATGGAAACAAGGTTGCGCTTGATGCCTGGAACAAATAGTACATCACTCAATTGCAAGGAAATGTCAGAATCCAAGTGAAGAGAGGAAGTCCCAACTCCTTTCACAAAGTAACTAGTATAATCTCCAATAATGACTTGTTCACTAGAATCTCTCTCCACCAAATCAGTTAGATGCTCCCTAAATCCGGTGATGTGGCAAGAGGCACCACTATCAATCAACCAAGTATTGGTGTCGGTAGGTACATTGCTTGACAAGGCCGAATAGAATAAGTATTCACATGAATCCTTCTGCGGGGAGACTTCATCAACATCTACAATAGAAGCCTGCTGCTTAGGCCTGGTTGGACAGTCCTTTGCATAGTGACCATACTTGTCACATCTAAAACATTGAACTCGGGAGAGGTCCCTCTTCTTCTTGAAAGCAAGAGCACCATCAGTTTCTTTATCTTTGTTCCTCTTGAAATGTCCTTTCTTTCCACCTTTCCTTTTCTTCTTAGAGGATTGAGTGGCTAGAACATGAATGTCTTCATTAGTGGAGCTTTGACCAATGCCTCTCGCTGCCAATCTAGACTCTTCTTGAATGCAATCCGCCCTCAAACGATCAAACTTGAGAAGTTTCGATCTCGCACTGATTCCTTGAATGTAAGACTCCCAAGATGAAGGAAGACCATTAAGAGCCAACATGGTCAAATCCTTGTCATCAACAATATGACCAATGGTAGAGAGCTGATCTCTCAACTCAAAAATCTTCATGAAGTAAGCAATGACGGATTCTCCTTTCACCATCTTAACATGATGAAGTTGTTGCTTTAGTGCAAGTGCACGGCTTGTGTTGTTGATTTCATACATCTCCTCCAAAGTTTTAAACATCTCTCTCGCCATCTTCAACTTGGAGATGATGGGAACAATATGATCCTTCACGGAATCAACTAACATCTTCTTCGCCTTAATATCTTTCTTCTTCCATTGAACTTTCTCTTCCTCATCCGTAGGCTCGGGAACTTTGCTCTCCACGAACTCTGCCAATTCATTTTCCTCCAAGGTGAGCATAATTTTGAATCTCCAAGATGTGAAATTTGATGCTCCCTCAAGTCTGTCCTCGATCTTGAGACCGTTCACCATCTTGACGAAGAGATAGAAGTGATCAAAGATGAGAAAGAGAATAAAGAGTATCGCTGCAAGACTAAATCAGATCAAGATCTTCTTCAAACCCACTCTGATACCATGTTAGTTTTTTATGATCAATTGAGAGCACAAAAATTTTATTCAAAATCAACACAATAACACAGCAGATACCCTGGGAAAACCCTCCACTTGAGGGAGAAAAACCCAGCAACAATATATCACTTATATATTGAATCACAAAGAATGTCTCCTTTACAATAGAGGTCGATAATGAGGCCAAGAGTATGCACCACAATCTGATGCAAATCACAGTAACACAATGATGCAAATTCACTAATGATAAAACTCAGCCTTCAACAGTATCGATTTGCACTTGAAGATGAACTCGCACTTAAGAAACTCGAACTTGATAATGAACAATGAATGGAATAGATGATCACCAATGAAGAACCATCGAACATATAAACAAGATAAGAGGGTAGGACGTGTCTCTTCAAAACCATAAGTCGGCCTCCTTGAAAGAAGTGTTTCCAATAAGCATAAAGTCGACCTCTATAGAAGAATGTGACCCTTCATTAAATTGCATCCACAATGAAGGAGTGTGTCCTTTCATAAATCACGTCCAATGAGCATGAGGTCGGCCTCATCAAGAATTACATCTCTTCATTAATTCGAGCCTCTTCAATAATTAAATATTGTTAATTTAAATCGTGCCTCTTCATTGAATATAATATATCAATTCAAATAGTCGTTTAGGCTATCATTTGAATTGTCTTCAAGGAGACGTGATGCGCTGGAAGTAGCAGCCTGACGCTGCTCTAAAAAACATCAACATTTTGGTTGTAGGTGATTTCTAAGAGTTGTGGGGTTCACTATCAACTCCAACAAAAAGGTGACCGTAGTGTATGCTTTGGCATTGTGCAACTTGTAACTTGTGTCAATCCTTGTGCCCTTCTCCTCACCATTGCCTTCACAACACACCATTCATGACTAGTTACCATTAATTGTGCTAGTTTCCATGGAAGACTACACACGTGTTGAACCTTATGTTCATGATTAAGTTCACTGTCTGTAAATTTGTATACTTGTTTATCTTGCTCATCTTCCCAAACCAGTTCGGGATAGAACCAAGTGACGTAAGACACATTAAATACTACTTTACTGTAAAATTCTTGAATTGTATGGAGAAAATAAAAACCAGCTTTCTAAAATCTCTAAGAAATGGAAATCCTGAATGTATGATTTTATAAATATAGCAAGCCATCTCTGCTATCTTATGGATTCAAATAACATACTTATTAAGCCCCTTGTCACAAGGACTAGACCTCTCAAAATATGGTAAATGCATAGTTACCAGGAGACCCAAGGTACTGGTACTGGTATGGGAACGGGGACGCCACTCAAATTAGGGTACGTGAGTTAAATGAATAAGGAGATGGTTATTTTATATGTAAATGATTCACTGGAAATTTTGGGTACGGGGACTGGTACGTTGTCTATGTTCCCATAATGGAGAATCCCGGCAACTATAGGTAAATGTTACTGCCAAATCCCAATTACATCAGAAAAAGTTAAAAGCCTCCTTTGCTAAACCTTGGAGGTGACTTTCCAACAAAACTTATCATTTCCACAATCATAATCAATTCTCTCTTAGTCGATACAAATGATCTCCAATACTTCATTCTCAAACATATTACAAGAGGAATCATATAAAGGTGGTTATCAAATAACAGCAAGAAGGTTGATCCTTCAGCCAGATTCCATAAAACTAGTAGGCTCGTCCTTTTTCCAAATGCTATGCATAAGCAAAAATAATCCCAACAAAGATGGCCCCTTCATTATCTGATGAAATCAACTACACTTAAAATTTGATGTCATATGTTGTTGCCTTGATAGAAATTTGTAAACTAGATACATATTACTCTACTCCATAATGTAATTTTACATTTTTGTAAAGGAAGATCCAGTGTTTCTCAGTAGTGAGAAAGAGATTATGCCAGATTCACATTACATATCCATTCATGATATAATTAATTATTGGGTAACACAAGTCTTTTAGAATTCATGCTATTAGAGTAATCATGCATTAGCTAATAATTAATTAATCTTTAATTAATTATTAGTCTAATTTATTCTCATGCACTTAAGCTAAACTTAGAAGTGATTTACTATGTTAACTAGAGCTATTATTAGATCATTTTGTCTCATTGCATGAGATGTTGACACTTGTCATGATCTAATCCCTTTACCATTTAGGGTTGCTCCTAAATAGCACTCAACCCTCATTGTATTATCTCTCGAGCTTTCATGCCTTTGATAGAACTCTCAACCTTTGAGGACTCTTGTTTTTCTTGAAGATTCTTGAGATTCATTTCTGTAGCTTTTTCTTGTTGAGAAATATTGCAATTCTTTGTTTGCAAATCTCTTGCATGGAAGACATCTTTGTTCATTGTTTGATCATGTGGCTTGTGGTTTGTGGTTTTCACAATTCTACCATGGTATCAAAGCGTGGATTCAACAAACCTCTTCTCAATTTATGAGGTTTTTTCTTCAACAAGGATTACAGGCTTCAAATTTGAATCCCCTTTGTTTTTTTTGTAAATTTTGGAGATGGGTGAAATTTTGGTGCATCTGGGACCAAATAGAGTTTTCCATTAGATTTAGAGCTATCGAGAAAGTCAAATTTTCCTTTTGTTTGGTCTGATTTGGATTCTTGATGTAAGATCTGCAAGGGTTTGAAGCAGTTATTTTTTTTCCAGATTCGGAAGGTACCTGCAATTTCAGAGCATTTTGAACCGAAAAGAACCTCACGGTTGCGTTCAAGAGGCTGATTCAACGAAATTTGACTATAAATTTGGTATATTTCATCATCAGGTGTTTTTGAGGTAATTTTTTTTGCCTCAAGGGCTGTACGGTTCTTGTATGGCCCCTTCGGCATGAAAATCAAAAAAAAAATTTAAAAAGCACAATGTTTTTTTTTGTTTTAAAAAATATCGGTAAAAAATATTTTAAAAAAAATGCACACATTGTTTTTTTTGGGCAGCAGATTTTTTTTTGCAAGGCGAATTTAATTCACCCTACATGCCCCGTACCAAGCGCGGGTCCCACCTTCCATCACCGATGGCTCTGTGTTGGTCGTCCAACAAGCAGTGACACGAGGCGAGCCCTTTTTTGGACCGCCAACAACAACCTCTGCTAACCGTCTGGTAGCCAATAAAAAAACTAGCACCGCCTTTATTTTGCCAGTGAACTTTCCCAGGCAAATCAAATATTCCTGGCAAAAAAATTTCAAGCCTCTAGCAACTACCACGTTATCATTTTCTAGCACTTTCTTCTAGCTCAACGAAAGAATATTCTAACGGATTTTTTGTTTCCCAAGGGCCAAATTGTTTTTCGGCAAAAGGGAATATTCCTCAAAATATTTAGCTAATGTCAACATGACCTCATTCTGACATCAACGGTGCAGCCTGCCACATGGCCCCTTTGAACCATCCTTGTGCCCTGAAGGAGGTTTTTTTTTCTTTTGGCCATAACTTGGGCGTACGATATTGTTTTTTGGCAAACAAGATATCGTTGGAAAGCTGGTTCAGCCAACTTTCCAATGGTGTGGGTATCATCACTTAATTTTGTTGTTGGTGCATTCTACATCCTGTGGAAGTCAGAGGAGCTGTTTTCAGTCCTGAGCTCATTACTTTTGACCTAATTCTCCGTTTTTTGCGATTCCAATGACGTTGGGACGGTATTTCAAAGCTCTTCACAGCCATCCATGCACTTTTTCCAAATTACTCTCCAGGTACATTTTATTCATTTTTTTGTGTTTTCACATTCTGGTGAATTACTTGAACGTGTTAGCTCCTGGAGTCTTTTTATTTGCATGGGATGACTCGTTTTTGGCTATTTTATATGTATTTCCAATTTTTTGTCCTATTTGGGCATTGTAGACATCTTTTTCATGCACATTCTCTTTTGTAGACGCACTCAAATAAAGTGTCAATCTGTTGTATACTTTTTGGGGATTTTGTACATCCTATTGTGCCTTTTGTACTCGCACTATGATATAAAGTGCCATGGTGGGCGTTAATGTTTTCCTTTGGTTTGCCATCACACCTTTGTCCAGTGAGTGTTCCTTCCACTAGAGCAGTGAATCTTAGTGATTCTTGCCTCATGCAAGTGTGCCTTAGTTTGCACACTCTTTTATTTGTAGGTTGTTTCTCCTACATGCAACTTCTTAGTTTCACACATTTTAGTATACCTATCTTGGCTCTCCCTTTTCAACATTATGGGGGGGTTTCTACTGTTGATGCTACTGCTTCCTTGGTTTCACATTTGAGTGATTTAGGTATCTAGTTCTTGTTCCTATGTACTTTCGGATGCAACATACATCAGCGATTGGTTACATGCATTTTGGTGAGATGGATCATTTACCATATGGACACTCTTGCATTCCTATTTCTGGAGTTTCTTCATTTAAGCACTATACCAATCATCATTTGACAGCAATCTACAGCTTCTTCATGCTTCAACAATGTTCTACATGTTCCTCTTTTTTGGGACATTGTTTCAATTGGAAGCTTCTTAGTCCTTCACCTTGATTTGGAGGCTTTTTCAGTCTTTCATTCACCTTTCTCTCTTTTGGAGAGGATTTTTTCCCATGTAGTTTTATCCTTTTCTACAATTTTGAGAGATCTTTTGTTTGTACATGGGTACCTCACCAGGCCTTGTTTGTCAAGACCCATCTTGCATTCTTTTTTTCAGGGTTTTTAGCAACTCCCTGAGTTCATCTTAATGGGGGTGTTAGAGTAACCATGCATTAGCCAATAATTAATTCATCTTTAATTAATTAGTAGTCTAATTTATTCTCATGCACTTAAGCTAAACTTAGGAGTGATTTACTAATTCATCTTTAATTAATTATTAATCTAATTTATTCTCATGCACTTAAGCTAAACTTAGGAGTAATTTACTATGTTAACTAGAGAGCTATTATTAGATCATTTTGTCTCATTGCATGAGATGTTGACACTTGTCATGATCTAATCCCTTTACCATTTAGGCTTGCTCCTATATAGCACTCAACCCTCATTGTATTACCTCACGAGCTTTCATGCCTTTGATAGAACTCTCAACCTTTGACAACTCTTGTTTTCCTTGAAGATTCTTGAGGTTCATTTTTGTAGCTTTTTCTTGTTAAGGAATATTGCAATCCTTTGTTTGCAGATCTCTTGCGTGGAAGGCGTTTTTGTTCGTTGTTTGATCCTATGGCTCGTGGTTTGTGGTTTTTCACAAGTCTAACTGTAAGAACCCTAGTGGTTCTCAACCCAAACCCTTGACTGAATATGGCGATTTTTTGATAGTTTTGTATTTTTTTTGTGTTTTGAGGTTTTTTGCATAAAAACAAAGTGCTGCGATTTTCTAAAATAAATGCTTGAAAATTCCAAAATAAATCTAAATGTAAAGAAAAAGCTTTGAACTTGCTCAGAGAAGGTAGGCGCACTTATTCATTAAATATCCAGAGCATTTACAACCTTGAAATACAATATATGAATTAAATATAAATTTATTTTCAAAAACCTGGTTCTCCTTGCAGCCGCCTGAAGAAATGTTGGAAATGTACGGCTTGCATGAAACTCTCAGCACAGGCACCAAAGACACTTCAGAAACCTCAAGGCGCACCCAGAGCAACTGTCAGATGCCAAGAAACCAAGGCGTTGTCACTCCCAATGATAAGTACGGCTTTTTCTGCAGTGGTACGGCCTGTACCAGCAGCCTTAATGATTTTGTACGGCCCAATGAAGAATGATGCCAGATCTTTGCTATGATGAACTCTGTGAAGTCGCCTCAACTGCCAGATGATTATTCTCTGTCAAACACTGATAAATCAATCAATAATCCCAATCTGTAACCTCTGAATGAAGTCACCAAGATGCAAGCTTCAACTGGTATTTCACAGTCTCAGTCTGCCAATTCCTGAAGAGGTATCGTTCTCCAGAAACGCTTCGTCTGCCAGAAACCCTAGGTTTTGCAAACTCCAATGCTTAGAGCAAATACAAGACAAATTAGAATAACATAACATAATGGTTCGATTTGTCCTTTCTGAAAATATATACTCCCTTTGAGAAATTCGACCCAACAGCTCTTTTTAATAATCATTTAATAAAATGATCAAATTCGCCTTTTAGACTTAGGAGAATTAATAATAATTAAATGACGTCTCATTAATGAATAATAATTATTCATTTTGTCAAAATATATCACTTTATTATAAAGTATTAAAAATACTTTATAATATATCATTTAATCATTAATATTTAAATATATTAATAAAGTGACTTTAATATAAAGTCAAAATATTAATTATTCAATAATCAACAAATACTCCTTATTTCTCCATCTGACCATCAAATCGAAGAACTGGGTCGACTCTGAGCTGAATAGTTGAACCAGGTGTCGTGCCCAAAATAGCAGCTTCCGCCTGACCTAACTTTCTAAAAATAGAAAGTTTCTAAAAATCCACTATGGAAGATTTTGCGAAGGCCCAACCTGAAACAACTGCAATACTGGAGCTACCAAACACTGAGTAACTGCCTCAAATGATCCTCTGCACACATCTGTCAGCCTACGAGGATTGAAATAATAGGCTAACCTCGTCACCAGCTGCGCTGACTAGGATGGGGACATCACAGTCCGCCCTCCCTGAAATTGCTTGTCCTCAAGCAATCTCAACTCTGGATGCTGTAAGATCTCCTCTCGACTCCCAT
>VDFB02267738.1:0-16316 GCA_007258455.2 Sequoia sempervirens
AGTTACATGCATCCTATGTAACCTCCTGTGCCAATCTTACCTTGGGATAACTGAGACAATAGGGATAGTAGGGACAACCAAGAAGCAAGCACCTCCTCTAGGCAGAATTATGATAGAGGACAAAATACTAATCAAAGCTTCAAATGGAGACCTTCTCAAAGGCATAATCATACATGGAATATAAGGCCCAATAATGGAGGTGTCCCTACTCCTTTTGACTGACCGACCAACAACAAAAAGATGACTAGTGGAGTGTACCTTGCTAAGGTAGCTTTGTCCATGTTAGAACTGTAAAATTTTGAAATTTTCGCAGTCAATTGCATTCATGAGTTTCAAAAATAAGTTATCATCATAAGTATAAAATTCCCTCTTTGTATTGTCTTGCTTATTTTCTGTCATATGATCCATTTGAATCCATTTAGTCCTCCACATTCTATTGTATTATCATATCAACAAGTCATAGTAAAAGTCTCCCCGACCTATATTCTTCACTAATGTATGCTTGTTGCAGATTATCGGCAGGACACTGTTTTTGTTTTGGCGACAGAGAGGTTTCATTTTGGAATAAGAATCATATTCGAGATGAGGTCATAGCGAAACATTATCTCTTACTGATTGGCATATGAAAAGGTACATTGGAATAAGTTGGGGCATCATTGTAATGTCACGACGAATTCAATTTGTCTTACTGACTAGCACATAGAAGGGTCATTTCGGCCAAACTGATTGGTATCGGCATGAAGTCATAATGAAATAATATTGTCTCACCAATCGGCTCACAAGCAAATGTCTCAGTAAGACTCACATGCATCGGGGTAAGGTCTTGGGGAGTGGCTCTTGTCTTGCCGAACCGAATACAAGGGGTTTCATCAAAAAGCTATTAGGGAGAAGCTATGGAGTCTTGCCGACTCAAAAGTTATGCTGATAAAGAAAATTGCATCAGTGAGAGAAGGGGGTCGTCAGCATAGGTTTCACCAAAGTTTGAAAGTTACATCGAAAAATTATTTCGGGGTGAGTTTCACCGAATATGAGTAATCTGGAGGAATGATTTTGGCAAGACATTTGGCATCAGTATATGTCTTCCCAAAGGTTCATTGTCTTGCCGATGGTAGTATTTCATTTGTAGGGTTTATTTCTTCGGTGAGAAACTTAATGGTCACAACAAAATGTGATTTCATCAATGAAAGGGTGATTTTGTCTCAGCGATCAAAATGACTTGAAGAATGCAAATCGGTGGGACATAGTGAACTCTATGAGATATTTCCCCAACTCAGAACGGTCACAACGACATGAAAAACATAAGCGATAGTTATCATTTTAATTCCAAGTGTCGGTAAGACCGCATAATGTCTTGGCGAAAGGTGTAATAAATGTTGCAAAAGGGCTTCGCCCTAGATTTAAAAATCTCTCACCAATAGGACGTTTGATACGACAGTGCCAGTTTCAAATGAGCCTTCATTCATGCTTCATTAATGGCGCGATGGGATATAACAATGAAGGTTTGATCAATGCTTCAGTGCCAAATTGATTGCAGAGGAACTAGCAAGGTGAACAGAGAACCAGGACATCTTTTCAATCTGAGGAGCTCGAGCAGAATACTATAAGTATGGAGTCATTTGGTCCTGGAAAAGCTAAAAGTAGGAAAATGGGTGAGAGTAGTCAATCAAAGGGAAAGAAACAAAAGGTTGATATAGAGCATGAAGGCACTGAATGGAGGTTAAACTTGGACCTTATTGATCAGCTACCTAGTTCAGGTCCTAAATCTAGAAGGTCCGCACAACTTAGGGAAAAAGTTGATAAATTGGATGATAAATGCAAGTTCATAGGTGATGTCTGGACTACTATAAGAGGGTATGAACTATTCAATTTTCACTATCATAGGAGAAACTTTGTAGACATGCACTTACATTATGCATTCGGACGTGGATCTCACTAAATTAGCTCTTACATTAGGCAAATTCACATCACTTTAAACCATTCATCAAATAATCTTATAAAAATTATCATTCAACCTTTCATCATCCATTTAATTTCAATAAATCAGACTTTATTTAAATCAAATCCAAATCATACATTTTCCATCATTTTCGATTTAAAATAAATCAATTATCAAAGTCCAAAATGTCAATCCTCATCTAATCAAAGATTAATCAAAGATGATCATCATCTGTCCCCAATTCAATACTAATCCTCCAACCCACCCTGCATTATTCAGATCTAGCCACATTCTGCACAATAAATCAATTTTATTGATTTATTAAAACACTCATTTTCCCTCAACATGACAAGTCAAACAGGGCATTTATTGCTCTTCTTTCTTGTCCCCCTCTCAAAATTTATTGCAAATTTGAATTTGAATTCTTCCTCTCTTGGGCACTCTTCCCAAATCTTGCATATACATCAACTAATCACATGATGACAAGTGTCCTCAACTCATTGGCTTATTTTTGATCCCACATTGGTCCCTCTTCAACATTTGGCATTTTGAAAAATCTTTAAATAGGTGCATCATCCTCAAGCAAATCCTTCACAATCTATTGCAAGGTTACTCTCTTCATTTGAGATTTGATCTTGTTCATCATCACTCCACCATCTCCATTTGCATTTACACAATTTGAGCTTTGATCAAGGATTGGGAAAGGGTCACTAGCACATGTGACACCAATCCAACTATGGAATAGGTAATTTGTTGAATGTTTTCATTATGCATTTGGTTTTCCTTTATCTTTTGTGGCATTTTGGAACATTTGCAATGTATTTCATAGGAGTATTCTTGAAGGATTTGTTGATACTAACCCCCATCCTGGCCCCGCTGAGGGCTAGTTACAGGCATTGATATTCTCATCACCATTCTCAGTCATTCCTAAAATCATGTCAAAGATTTCATTTTGGAATGTTTTATGTAATTTATGTCGGCACCTATCGTGCACACCATACATATTCTGATCTACTTTCTTACAAGGGTCTTTGCATATGTTTTGGGGTTTTTATGTTTAATACTGGTTTTCTGCTCATAGCATGTTTACAGTGTCGATAACGCTTTTTTGCTATGATTTGACAATGCTTTTCTGCAGGGGCTGTTGATTTTCTTATGAGTGCATGTTTTGACAATGTTTTTCTTTTTCTACTCATAAGCCTTACATTTAGATACATATTAGAACGTAACATGTCTCATGGCCATTGGTTCTCCACTTACAAAAGTCAGCTCATATCATTCTTATTCTGATCTGATTTTTAATTCTCCCTGTCTGATTATTGTCCCTAGCACCAATTGCGCCACACCACACCACCCATTGTTCCTGCCGCGTTGCTACCTCCATAAAAGGTAGCGTGGGCTTTAGTCCACCCTCCTGAACCATACACAACTTCACCCATACTGAAAGTTCCCAATACTAAGAGCATGATCTCCATAATAAAAGCTTCATAAATTCTTCTGCCTGCATAAGGATTATCTTCCAAACAAGTTACAAAGAAAACCAGAGCCTTACAAAAAAGCTTTTATGTGTTGCGCTTTTACATCTAAGTCTGTGCTTGTTGGCATGATATCTATACTCTTAGCTTTTGGAACTAATTTGTTTGTTAGAAACAACAAAAGATAGTCTGCACATTTTCATAATCCATAGTCTACGCATTTTCACACTGTGAAGGTTTGCTGGCGTTTTTTAATCTCTGCCAAACACATTTGCTAAAAAAGTTCATAAAGCCTTTTCCATAAGTCCATTTCGTGCATATCCTGCAATCAATACATTCCATGAGAGAACATCCTAAAATTTCTTGAGCTATTTTGGTAATAGATTGGTAATCTTAATCTCTTTTGACCAATCGACGGGCTGCTTCAACTATTTGATGGCATAATAGGGTGCCACTACATTGCTCCCCTGCATTCTTGGGAAGATCTACCTCTACATTGAACCAAAGAGATAGACTTGGGGAAGATCTCGAGATAGAAAGCATGGGGTCCAATATTTCTAAGATTCGGGAAAACACACAAAGCATTCATTGACTGCAGACGAGACTCATGTAAAATGAAATATTGTAGCATACTGGACTAATCTGGAAAAAAAGTAATGTAGATTTTCGAAGCCAAGAAATTTAAGACGCAGGGGAGCTCCAAGACCATGATTTGAAAGCTCGCCAACGGTGAGGACAAAATTCCTATGCCCAGCAATAACCTCTAGATCTCACCAATCGAATGCATTTATGGTAGAGGTTGGCCGAAAAAGAAATCCATAATGCTAAAGCTGGTTTGACTGGGAAAGGAAAGAGACAGGAATGAAAACTGGTATCTATGGCATTGACAGTAGGCTAGAGATTATGAAACTTGTGTTTGAAAGGCATTAATCTCTGCAGGAGTTCTCTACGTACAACCTGCCCATAGGCCAACTTGTGGTGCGCGACTCCAACTGCCACAGTCTTCATTTATTCACATCTTCACTATCGAGCCTTGCGCTTTGTCTTTGCTTCCAGATTTTGTCTAACATTTCACACGCCTATACCTCAGAGTCCGGTTTTAAACCTGCCAACTGCAATCTTTGATATTTATGCAATCTTTGATTTTTTGAAAAAGCTTCCAGTTGATTGATGTATTGCGCAGGGTAGATAGGATCATATTCTTTTTGAACAAATCATAACACCTGATCCTTTCTAATGCATTGATTACTTGATGCAGGGCGTCCCCAAATCTATGCTTGGTCGGTGGTTTAGATCTCATATTTATTGTGTTGTTAGTACGTTTCACATTAGATCTCGTATTCATTGTGTTGTTAGTATTCTCTGCACATAATGTTTGATTTTAAAAACTGCCATATCTCTTAAGATCTTCGTGACTAGTGAAGTGTGTTGTCAGAGTTTTAAATTCAATTGAGAGCATCAAATTTGTCTTTGTCTGCTGGCAGCATTAAAGTGCAGAACTATTAGTTCAAGATTTTTTATGCAGCTTTTGACAAAACCGCAGGGTACGAAGACATCTGTTTATTTCTTTTGACACAATCCATCGTGGACATTTTTTGAAAACAATGAAGAGGGGCTAAAATGGTCTATCGTTCTTTTTTCTGTTTTTTGAGATCTTGCTGACTTTGAAGAATTGATTATTTATTCCTATCAATCTAGGAATATATCAGATGTTCTTTATATTTCATTTTAATTTTGGCAAGAATGGATTATTGGTAAGGGGGATTTTTTTCTTTTCTTTTCTTTTCTTGGTTGTCTTGACTAATACTTACTTTAAAAACTTTGTTTTTATTGAAAATCAAGATCTATATTAATGCTTTATCACTTGAATTTTATTTTTTACTTGAAATTCTTGAGAAACAAATTTAATCAAACTCAATTTTTTATATAATTGTATTTTGTTTTTATAGGTACAAAAGCAAACGAAGGTACAAGCGAAGGTACAAGCGAAAGGTGAAAGGTACCAAAAAAGCGAACAAAGACTAACGAAGGAGGTACAAGCGAACAAAGGCGAAAAGATGCAAAGCAAAAGAGGAGGAGGATTCTTGTTTGAAAACACATTGTGTTTTTTAACACTTTGAATTTTTTGATCAATACTACTTCACGAAAGGAGGGAAATGTTTTTTTGAAAACACAATGTGTTCTTTAACACTTTAAGTGTTTAATCAACACTACACGAAATTGTTTTCCTTTTCGTTTTTTAGAACATTAGTTTTCAATTGGGGCTAAAACGAACAATTTCATTTTCATTACAAAGGGCTTAAAACGAACCTTAGAACAAACTTACTAGATTTCGTTTTGGTTTAAAATTGAACAAGGCAAACTTCACACTTGATTTTGGTGCTTAAAATGAAGTCATCATTGCTTTGAGGCTAAAACGAACAAGTGCTTGATTGTGTTATTTTGTCTTTTGAGTGCGTATCCTCTCCCCATGCGCTTCGTGCGATCTAGGGTGCAAGAGAAACACTCAAAATACATTTTATCATTTAAAACACTTCCACTTTGGTTTAAAATTGAACATCTTGAAGCAGTGTGAGTAGGGCATTTCACAAGTATATTTCTCTTTGGTGCCATCAAAGATCGCATCGAAAGTTACTTCGATCAGGTCTTTGTTGCTTTTTGTTTATCTTAGAGGGCCTGCCTTGGGGAAAAAGTACTCACCCAAGCGACGACTCAACCGGTAACACTCTAAAGCCAAGAGTATTTCCAGCCGGGATATAAATGAGGATTTTGGTTAAACGCCATAATCACGCGGTTGGCTCCGACAAGATGGATCCGAAAGGGGACTCTTGCCACGTTGGGTCAACTCCTACGAATGGAAAGTCCTTACTAGAACCTATGTGTTAGAATTTGCCAAAATCCTTAATCTGTTTGTTGGTGCAAGAACGGTCGTTCTGAAGCCGCCTTAACAATTCCACGGCTTTAGTAGAGATGGAAAGCATGCCATGGGAGTTTCTTATTGGTTGATGTTTACGCCCCCAGAGCAAGTGAGTGCCGTGGAGTGGTTTTCGGGGCCGGCGATCTAACCATCCGCTAGAGATAAGCGTAGCTGGACTTGTCCAAGTGGGACTCAACAAACATTGTCTATCACATCCATAGGGCTTGTAGTTATTCTTTGTTTGAAAACACAGTGGGTATTCGAAAACATTTTGCAAACAAACACTTAAACATGATCATGCAAATTTCAAACCCCTTTTGATAGAGCAAATACCTTTTGACAGATTTAAGTGTTGTTGCCTTCCCTTGGGATTATGTCCTTAGAGGTTTCTCATCACTTGAATTTATATCGTCATTTGCTCTAACTAGGGTTAACAATAGGAAATCCCTTTGCCTCAATTTCTTGGAACTCCCACACAACACTTTGTGGGAAGAAAAGGAATTTAGACATTGGACATCTTACTTTGAAACTTTAATCAAGAGTGTGTTTGTGGTAAAAAGAACTCATTAAGCAAAAGATAACAAATTGGACCCCACACATGTGCTTAATATCTCTTGGTCATATTGGTCTTTTGATTGCTCTTAGAGAAAAGTGTGTTCTTCAATACCTTGGCCTAGTAAACAAAGTCTCTCTAAGTCTCTTAGGATCATCAAAACTTTCATCTATCTTCCAAACATTCATCGATCCATCTCACCAAAACAACTTTAGATCTTTGCAAACATCATTCTAGACTTGGGTACATCCTTAAACCAAATCAAAGTAAATTGTTTAATTAGGTGTGTGGGAATGCATCCTTTCTCATACATCTAATTGAATTAGCAAACCTTTTGAACAAGTTCATCCTAAAGATAACATCCAACATCTTAGGGTTTACAAGTTCATCATCCACATCAAACAATCAAAATCAAAATCCCTAAGTCTAGCATTGATCTAAAGTTCTTAAACGTTCAACACTCATATCATTCATCTTTCGTCCTCCATCTCATCATAGGTCCTAAGAACCTTAGAGGTTACTTTTGCAACAAGGTCAAAACACAAGAGGAACATGGAATATAAACTTGATCCATACATCTTGGGTAATCCAAATCAGTTGAATCTTCAAAGCCTTGCAATCCCTATCAATTATCAAAGTCCATACATAGGATCATTGCCTTCGACAAATGTCAATGGTGCAACAAGTGTGAGTATGCCCAATTTGAATTTTGGAACACATCTACCCATGATAGATTTAAATCAAAGTCCAAACTTACAAGTCTATCCTCCAAACAATCAATACATGAGCCTTGAAACGAACAATGTCATTCCACCAAATCCCTACAAACCAAATGTGGATGTACCAAATGCATTTTTTCGAAACATGAATCCTAACTCGGAAACCTTTGGAAAAATGATTCCCAATACCAACATTGTTCATCCTATCATACCAAATCAGAACATTATCCAAAGTCAATTTTCCCATAATCCCATTCAAAAATCGCAAGCATGCATGCCAAAACTACTTGAACACAAGCCAAATCAACTATCTCAAGTGAGTCAAAATCAAAATCAAGAACAAATTTGGCGAGATCAAATTGCAGAACTTTCCAAAATAGTTGAGGCATTACGCCAAGGGGAATCTCCACCACCATTACCTACATCATTCCTTGGTTTAGGGATTCCCCCTTTACCTAACACCAATCACGCCACCCAAATCAATCCACATAACATCAATCAAACCATCACGACAAATCCTTTGAATATACCATCGACATCACACCAATGGATGGTATCTAATCAAACAACAACATTGATCCCAAATCAAAATACGGTCTCCCAAGGGCCTATCACCTCGGTCAATCCAACCATCACTATCCCTTCAATCATTCCAAACACCACTATCACTCCCATCACATCTCAGCCCCTCACTACCATGATCGCTCCGAGCGTATCTCAAACACTTGTCACTACATCCAACACAATTTCAATCCCACCACCACCACCATTGTGACTAAGCCAAGTAAGCAATTACAATGCTTCATTCAAAGCATACCAACAATTGCTCCAACAATATGAAACAATTCGGCAAGCGCCTATAGCCACGCACGCTTCTCAAGCTTCACAGCAAAATCAAGCTCAAACATCGCTACAACAACAACAAGCAACACAAGCTCAACAAGTGAAACAATCCTCTCAAGCTACCCAACCAACACGAGCACAAACACAAAAGATGACAACTATTGAAAACAAGGATCAAGATCAATCCATCACTGAGCACACGTTTACTTCATCCAATGATCAAATCGACAAATGTCAAGAGTCACTTTTGAATCACGATCAAAATCCACCAACAAAACTCGACAATGAGCCAATTCAAGAAATGTCAACATCGTTTGACCCTATGGTCAAAGACATTGGAAATCCCTCCGCCACAATTGTCGAAAACAATGATCAAAACCTCTCCATTGAGGAGCACATTGAGGATGTATCTACACAATCTGATGATAAACTCACCATACATCAAGAGCCACTTTTTAGTGATCTCTTCCAAGGAGTGTTAGGGTTATTTGATCCAATTGACATAATGCACAATCAGTTCACCTATGATCATATTGAAAATGTCTCTACATCGCCTTATGAGTTAGAGGACATATCTCAAGAAGTTATTCCAAAGCAAGATCAAAATCTTTCACTAAGGTCTAGCAATGGTCATTTTCAAAACATGTTAATCCCCTTTGACCTCATGGTTATAGATGCTAAAGGAACCTTGAACTTGACCATGCCTAATGTCGACATCCAAAAGTCCTTTGTAAGAAATCCATCCTTTGAAGCTGCCCCATGTCAAGAACTTGATCCAAAGCATGTCAAAAGCAACTCCCAAATTAATCAAGATCAAGAATTTGTATCTTCTTTGGTGATACCATAAATGATTCAATGGATATTCTCCCATCCACACAAGATGATCACATCCACATAGCACTTACCTCCATCTACTCCATGAGATGCTTTCTAGATAAGTAATGCATCTTCATCTAGGAACAAGATTTTGTTACACAAAAGAGCAGATTATCAACTCCTACCAAACTCAAAGCTACCAACATCACAAGACGTGATATGTCCCAAACTCAAACTAAGGACATCATGAATAAAGATATCCATCATTATCCTACCAACGAAACGTCGATAGGAACATCCAGAAAGTTAGCTTATAAAGAAAATGGAAATAACATCACCCATGGTGGTCACTTATTGTGAGAGTGCATTCTTACAAGAGATCTCTAACAAGCGTAAATCAAAGCATGAAGGTACTACTTCTACCATAATCGGGGCAACTTCGTCTCAAGCAAACATCAACATAAGAGGTATGAAGAATCCTTATGATGAAACCGTATGTCAATACTAAATAAACTACCATGTCAATCTTCATCCACCCATCACCCCATCCATGAATTGTGGACTTCAACGCTAAAAGAAAGATCTGAATCAAAGCACAAAGAATGTTATCAAATCAAGAAAAGCCGAAGCATAATGGACAAATCAAATACATATGGATACCAAAAGAATACAAAAGAAAGATTATCCCTATCAAACTCCCCATCACTGGAAGAAACCGGTGGGCAAACTAAAAGAGGGAAAGGTATCCATCAAAGATGTCCCAAAATCAAAAAAGTGCTTTTCAAGCGAATGGCATAAAGTATACTACAAATATTTGGTCCTAATTCTATGCACGCTTCCGTATCCACCTGTTATTGCTCATGTTCCCAAGTTTGGAGAGTCAAAGGTTCCAAACTACCAACCAATCCATCTTTTATTCCTAAACATACTCCATCCACGCCTCCACGCATGATATCCAATTCTCACATTGACCATGATTAAGTAACGACTTCTTCACATAAGGGATTCTCATAAGTACCGGCCATACAAAGCACAAAGACGAGTTAACCCCGTATTAATGAAGCAGATCATGAATCCCAAAAATGTATTCAAGTGCACGTGATCTTTGGCAAAGCAAATTTCTTCGCTGTGATATCGATGGGCAATATGACGTGGTTGCCTACGCCACCACCACCAGTGGTTCAAGATGAATCTTCGTAAGTAAAATACAAAAATAAAAATCATAAAATCCAAAAATCGTAAAAGGATTCGAAAATAGTAAAGATAAAAATCGTCCTCTAGTGAAAACCGCATGGGCGGCGCTTTGGGCAAGACCATGATGAAAACCTGGCAAACAGGCGTCATGTGTAGAATCGAGCATCTACGTGCGCCAGTTCAGATGAAAGCCTCTCATCCCATCCATAATAAATCGAGCATTCAATCCATCTCATCCATAATAAATCCATCCATCCATGAACCATTTATCCAATCCATTTGCATATATCTGCATCCATCATCTTAGTTATCTTGATCTTGATACAATTTTGGGGCACACTTTATGCTTGCTTATGGTAAAACATCTTGACATGGGTCATTTTCATCGATCCTATCCTATGCAGCATTATCTGAGCTATGAAGCATTATCCAAAGGAGCTTTCTTGATGCAAACACCTTATCTTATCGTAAGATAATCCTTGGCATACTTTGCGTGCTTACCATATCCATCCATCCATTTACCTATCTGAGCATCCATCCATGGCATTCCATACATTGCTAGACATTGGCGGCAGATATGTACATCTTGCTTCGAGAATAAATCTTGTTCTATATCCTTCACCTTATGTGGTGATCCGAACATTGGAGAACATGAAATAATATTGGTCAAACCACTTGTGAGCAAAAATCCGAATCACTAGCCCATGGCATATTTTGACGAGAAGACATTCCTTATTAGTCTTCATCTTTCATCAAACATCAATCGATATCAGTCGCATCTAAGCTGCACGTCAAACGTCACATCAAATCATCCAAACATCTTTTGTTTGAAACCAAGCTTCATCAATCATGATCAATCAAATCCAATCAAATAATCATCATCTCGGGATATCCTTGTGTTGCTTAACACTATCCTTGCATTGTTGTGTATCCTCGACAATGTTATCATTATCAATCATGATCAATCCAGTCCTTGCATTGTTGTGTATCCTCAACAATGTTATCATCATCAATCCCATCAAATCCTTGCATTGTTGTGCATCCTCAACAATGTTATCATCATCATCAATCCATCAACCTGATCGATCAACCTTAGCTTGGTTTTTTTAGCAAAAATCATAAACAGAGCATTGATATCGTCATACATATCCATATCCTAATCGTCAAGATCGTGCAAAAAATCCAAAAAACATCAAAAACATTGGAATCTGAACTACGTCGTCTCTGAGCTTAAACGTAGGCAAGGCTAATCTTTGATCAGCCCCCGAGACATCAAAATCCAAAAACATTCGCAAAACATCAAAATCCAAAAACATTCGCAAAACATCAAAATCCAAAAACATTCGCAAAACATAAAAATACAAAAACATTGAAAAATTGAAAATTAAAAACATTGCAAAATCCAAAAACACCAAAAACAGCCTCAAAACATTTCAAAACGTCAAAAACATCCAAATATTTGAAAAATCCACCCATCCGGCCCCAAGCTTTCACCAAGAATAATCAATCATCCATAATAAACCGGACACATTCATCCTTTGGCAACACAAACGTAAACAAGCACAATAAATGCAAAGAAAGCAAACTTCAATTGCAAAATCAAAATCGGCTAAACAAATCTTTAAACAAATCAAACTCTTTGATCACCGCAAACAAGTGTCAAATGACCTTATACTCAACAAAATTCTATCAATCAATTTATCAAACCATCATCATCCCAGACAATGCATGTCCTAGGATATATCGTCTGCCAATGGGCATCATTTATGTAGATAGTCACTTTGGATTCTTATCCTATCAAACAAATCCTTTGGCTAGAGGTATGAAGAACATTGGCTTGTTTTAAGATTTCGATCTTTCTTTTGATTTATCTTATTGCTTCATTCCAAGGACTCTGATGATAATCCTGAGCCGGGCTGGACAGAGATAGAATGCAACGTATCATTATCTTTGCCCGTGGCCGTAAGGCTTGTTGACACTCTTTGTAATATAACTGGCTTAATACTTTTGCTTTGTTAGGGTACGCCTCTAACAAGGTTTCCGTGATGTCAAGTGTGAACAAGAATAATTCTATCTGCTTTTGTCGAAATAAAGTCCATCACACTAAGTACAACGCCATCCCCGTCCTTATACCTGATGCATCGCGGCTTAGGCGCAGTTATCAAAAATAAAGCAAGGACCTTGAAACCTAACTCTTGATAAGCAAATCATCATCATTTATCATCATCATCATTTATCATCATCATCATCTATCATCATCATCTCTAATAATGTCTCGACCAATCATGGACTTGTTGGATCCTCTTGTCATCATCATCACCAATGCATACCACATATCATTCATATCATACATCATAGGAAACATTGATCATTTCACATGCATTGCATTTGCATATCATCATCATAATATAGATCTGTTAATCTAAGCATATCATAAATCATCTGTTGCATAATCACAGCATATCACATCATCCATCTCATCCATCTCATATCATATCATCATTTAAGTTATTTAGAATAATATAGATTTGTTATTCTAAGCATCTTGAAATCATCTTTGCATCGTCATCCATAACCATCCATTTTGAACCTCTTTATCGCGAGATCGACCCTCAAATCGAATCTTTCACCGACTGAGGGGCAATGTACCGTTGTACTTCTTCACAAGCATCCGGGAAAAATCATGAAATTTTAATTTCTCGATTGTGGTAGTTATTCTTTGAACCAACGCTAACAAGTACATTGCTTCAAAGAGGGGCAAAATGTAGACATGTCAAATTTACATCATGCATAATCATATTCCATTCATCAAATAAATCGACTTTTATTTAAATCAAATCCCAAATCAATTATCAAAGTCTCAAAGTCGTAAATCATATAATCAAGATTAAATCTCAGTTTTAATCATCATTATTAATCTCGACCTAATCTCGACTTAATGCTAATTCACATCCTATTTGCATTTATCTAGACTCTAGAAATACTTCTTGGCATAATAAATTTTAATTTTATTGATTTATTAAAGTTTCCTATTTTTCTCAAATATGACAAGTCAAACAGGCATTTATTTGTTTTTCCTTGTCCCCCTCTCAGCATTTATTGCAAATTTGAATTCAAATTTCCCCCTCTTGGGCACTCTTCCCAAATCTTGCACACACATTAACTAATCACATGATGACAAGTGTCCTCAACTCATTGGCTTGTTTTTGATCCCACATTGGTCCCTCTTCAACATTCAGCATTTGAAAATCTTTAAATACAGGCTTCATCCTCAAGCAAACTCCTCCACAATCTTTATGCAAAGTCACTCTCTTCACATGGAGATCTGATTTTGTTCATCCACTCCACAATCTTAACAATTTCATCTACATCTCATGCAAGGTCACTTTCTTCATTGGAGAAATGATCTTGTCCATCATTATCATTAGCTTATCTAAAGGGGTTGGGAAAGGGCTACTTTCCACATCAAAGTAGCACCAATCCCCCTATGAGATGGTGTTTGAGTAGTTTAGGAATAAATGTCATGCTTATGTTGCTTATGATTTTATGTTGGTTTGATGTCGTTATTTCCTTTATGCTTGCTCAATAATTTCATAGGGAGAGGGATTATCTCATTTGTTCAACATTGATAAATTTATGCCATATTTGTCAATCTATGATTAAATGAAAGGTTTTACCTCTCACAATTATTAATATAAAAATTTAATGAGATGGCGACAAAGTGCAAAAGGATTAAAAATTTGCAAGAGGGCGGTGATCGAGTTCTATGGGATGATGCGAAGCAGATTGGTGATCCTATCCCAGTTCAAGGGGTTTCAGGTGACAGGTGGAAAGGGAAGAAGGTGTCTTTGGGATTGGATTAATTGCGTTATTGTCCAAAGAAGTTATTGCAAGAACGAGTGAAATCAGAGGCATGGTGTGACAAGGGTAGGGGTGGCAACTTGCCCCCACTCTCGAGAAAAGATTGGTTTGGGTGGAAATCACAGGGAATCAATCATCATCCCCATGGAAAACCTTGGAACAATCCTCGCGGGAAAAAATCGCAAGAAAAAAATTCAAATTTTGATCAGAGAAATGGCAATGGAAGAGAATCCAAATCCAAAACCACCCTTGGTTCTAACAATGAATTCGGGCAAGCGAATCAAAGAACCTTAGTACTAGGATCCAAATGGTTGGGTCCTTCGATCAAAAGACTGGAAGATTTGGGACTTATCATGAAATGGTTTGGAGCAAATCTGAATTGGGATGCTCTGATCTGGTGGTGGCACGATAGGTGGGGTTTGGAGATGGGATTCAAATATTTGGCAAACAGGTTCTTCTTAGTCATCTGGCCATCCTCCTCAATTTGTACCAAAATTCTAGAAGGTTTCTAGTTAATGGATGGTTATGGCTTTTACATGTGGATGTGGAAGGTTGGCTTTGATCCATTTCAGCATTAGCTAACATACATCCAAGATTGGTACAAAATCTTGAGACTCTCATATAAATTCTAGCATGCCAATATCTAGGAGGAGATTGATGATAACCTAGGAAAGTATATTTGCATGGACGAATGGGCAGAAGAAGATGGAATCAACACTTATGTATGCATATGCATGGAGAATCCACCCAATAGCACCAAGTGGAAAGAGGTGTAAATTCACATAGATTGGGGTATCTTACAGCAACCTTTGGTGTTTGAGCCAAGGCCAAAAGGTAACTGGATCAGCACCTTAGGCTACTGCTCTTGGGAGACTCCAATTTCTTGAGAAAAAGAGCAATCCCACGCACCAATTCTTGAAGCCCCAGCCTTGACTGGGTTAGGAGTTGATGATGACTCACCCAAAGATATATAACTTGGTGCAATCCTACCAAGAAATCAATAGCAAAAATTTCTAGAAGATGGCAGGACCTTAGTTGTCATAAGAGGATATTAACACAGCCCTCAATAACAAAGTAAGTGATGTTCTAAACATCAAAGATAACAATCTGAGGAAGGAAAATCTCAACTCTCTAATTGATTTGAGCAAGGAGTTAGCGGAATTAGCTCAAGAAGCCAAGGAAGCTCTGAATGACCCTTTCTTTGTAGCACCGATAATGGAAGATGAATGGTTGGATTCAGGTGGGATCAGGGAAGAAGTCTTTGTCCCTATGTAGGAGGAGGATGAATTTTTTTTCCAACTCAAGAAGGACTGGGCATCTATCAGAATGAGGCTGATGTGCTTTCCCCAAACTGTGGTGAGCACAAGAAGAGGGGAATAGTGCCAAATGTGGAGAAGTTGAAGATTGATGGTGAATTAGTCAGTCAAAAAAAGACCATGGATATGCTAAAAGTAGGGAAAGGAAATCCCCTTCTTGAAGAGAAATGAAAATATTAACCTAGAATGTCAGGGGGATGAATGCCCCTAACAAGCACCATCTGGTGAAGGACCAATTTGTGGCTTCATAGGTGAATATATGTATGTTGCAGGAGACAAAACTTGACAATGAGGGAGTTATGGCCCTTGGGAAAAGAATGGGTTCTTGGAAGTTGGAGGCGGTTGAGGTTGTGGCTATGGTTGGGGGTTTATCACCCTCTGGAAACCTAACTCAATCTCTTTGGTCAGGGTGGCTACAAGAAATAAATGGTTGAATTTCTCTATCAAAATCTTTGCTTCACATATCCAATTTACTTTGGTTAATTTATATGGTCCCATCTCTTACATAGAGAAGCACCAAGTTTGGTCAGAAATTGAAATTTTTTGTCAGGGCCTAGAGGTGGATCCTTGTTTAATTGGAGGGGACTTCAATGCCATCCTGCACTCAAAAGACAAGTGGGGGGGTGTGACCAAGTTGCTTCAATCTCAAATTGATTTTGAAGCATTCATTAGGGTGAACCAGCTAG